>RXPK01002470.1:0-129623 GCA_004143645.1 Protaetia brevitarsis
CCCCCAGTCAGTTATTTTAGTAAGGTCTGCATTGAGTCTCCACCCTTGAATTAGTATCAATACCAAGGAAACTAATTTAAAACCATACAGTTACCGTATAATAAACATATTTACACCTAATTACCACGCCTGCGATGCAAATTAATTAGTATCCAATATATGGATTTATAAACAGATATGTAAAAGTAATAATTACATTTACATTAAGCACAATCTCCCATATTTTCCATAATAGTATATGTTCATAATTTAGTTTTGCCGTAATAGTAATAGATTGTTTTATTACGTTTTACTGTGTGCTCTCTAGCGAATAATTTCAACTGGAAAGTCTTCTTCAGGCTTGCTCAAATTCCACAATCATCAGTCCAGACTGACTATTGAGTTTAAGCAAGCCCAAGGAAACTTTTTAGTAAAAACTAGTCGCTAAAAAAACAATGAAATATAACAACATTTGTGAAATACTAGGTTTTTATTCTTCTAAGTACATTTAAACATAAATTTTACTCATGAATACATACTTATCTACACATTATATTACTTACCTATCACGCTATAAGGGCTCAAGCTATATGTGGATATATTTAAAGCTTTTCCTTGCTGATTTGGCATTTTCTCCGAGTACAAAACTTTTTTATGGACAAAGCTCTGATTTTTTGAAAACCATTGATCTAACAGTATTTTTCCATAAACGTTTGGTGCAATAAAGGAAGTTGTCCATAAATTGTATTCCTCGTGGTGATTTAAATCAAAATATCCAATGTCTTCAGAAGCTGATTTTGAAAAACTGACGAACAGAATATCTAACACCGCATTCATGTGTGGAGAAAGTAGTATTTTGTCGATGCTTTCTTTATTATCAACGATTAATAAATATTTTCTGGTATTATACCTGTATATTGTATTTGAACCCTTCAGTAGCTGTTCTATGTAACTAAAAACTAGGTTTGTACGTTGGGCTTCTATAACAAAGCCTTGACAATACATATTCAAGTCGACCAAATTTCGATCATTTTTTGCAGTAGATCCCTTTAAAATGTTCGATATATTTATTATTGCAACTGGAATGTTCTGGGATACTATATTATGATCATCCTCGATAAAATAAAAAACGCAGTGAAAGTTTGTGAAGTATTGTGTCACTATCAAATTTATTAACATTCCTAGATGGTGATACATGCTGTAGAGTTGTCGTGATAATACTTTTGAGGAGGTCAAAGCATAACTTGCACTATTTTATTCCAGTACCAAGGATATAAATATATATTTAACAATGGAGTTGTTGGCAACTTGTATTCAATCTGATAAGAAACATAATTAGTATTCATGTAGGGTTTAATAGGAAGTAGACAATTTGTAATGCACAGTTTTCCATTAAAAACATAAAAAAAGATACCAGTGGAAAATAATTAGAGTGAGCTCACTTACTCGATTATTAATATATTAAAAAGAATATTTTATTAGTTAGAACCATATGTACTGCAAGTAGCGTGTTGATAAGCACTTTGCTAATAAAGGTAAAAACTAGAACGATAATAACAAATGTACGGATTACTAATTATAATGCTAAAACAATCGCTACAATACAAAGAACAATGAACAGATTATGGCGGAACTTTCTCTAGAATCAGATTTCAAAAAAGCCTAACGATCGAATTTCAATAATCCTACATGCGATGAAAATAGACGTAACAACATTTCATATATACAGGTTGAGTTTTTTATCTTGAGACAACCGAATATCTGTAAAACACTGCATCAAATCAAAAAAAGATCTTAATAAGATTTTTTATAATGTAGGAGGCTCACCATAGAAAAGGATAAAATAGAATGGTCTCTCTTTGTATAAAAATTGGTTATTTTTTTAAGAGCGCCATCTTACCTATGGATTCACAACTATGGGAGATATTATTGAAACCTACACCACAATGGTTCGTAACTAAAAAAGGCGGTATTTTTTGAAAAATATACCCCTGATATTTTGATGTAGCTATTACATTAGTACCTCTGAACTAAACAGTATTAAGCCTAATTGTTTTGCATTCGACTTAATACTGCTTATCTGAAGTACAAACTTAGTTCAAATGAATATTGATATTTTACCAGAAAAATTAAATATTCAATTATTGTTTTCTTTTTAAATGAACAAAATACAGATTTTTGGTAAAGTATCATTTTTTTTACAATAGAAATGTCTGTTACAATTAAAACACATAATGTAAGTAAATATTTTATTATACATTTCACGATAATAAGCTGTGATTTCAGATCTTAACACGAAAAAAATAGGATTGTAAATTGCTGTCTTGAAATTAGTCAAAATGCACTAATTAAAAATTGATTTAAAATTACTATGTTGCACATTATTTCTGTTTCTTTTGCTGTTTATGGGAAGCTATGTTTTTAACAGGGTCATTAATAGTTAAAGGTTTAAAACGACTGTCTTTGCCATTAAGAATCTTATTTATAGATTTTGTCCACCCGAAAATCATAAGGTTGACTAAATTATTTAGAAAAATATCTACTAAATTAGGATAACGTTCACATATAATATTGCTAAAATCCATCACATTCTACGATTGTGCGACAAATATTATTGTTTAAACAATTTCTGACAATTTCTTGGGATACTACAATTGCACATTCATGAAAAATACTCATGAACAATGTTGATGGCAACATTAATTATTTAAGATCATATCGCTTTACCATTATTAATTTATATTGTTCTCCATCAGATGTTACGAGTAAATTTTTCATGCAGGTATCGCATTTGTCCACTTGTTTATATATTTTTCTGGCAATGTAACCGCAGACGTAATTTTCTATATAAACATGTACCGGCTTATGTGTTACATCTACCATTAAATTAATTAATACTGGTAATGGATGGTTTAAGAAAATAAATTATTAATTGTCAATGTTTTAAGTGAATTTATGAAGCCCTTGCAAGTGGGGTTGATGTTCCTCACAACATGACTTCTGATGCAGCAGAAGAAATTCTCGATGGCATCTTGATTAAATCGCCTTGGCATGATGTATGTAAAGCCAAGTGAAGAAAATTTTCTCGATAAACCCATCAATCATACGTATCCAATTTTCGATAGATGGTGGTTTACTTTTTTGTTTTGATATCGCTATTTTGCATATACCATAACAAATTATCCGTAAGTCACTCTAACAAAAAATATAATTCACACAACACAAAACCATAAACGCAAAAAAACAAAGAATAAATGTCACTCGGTTGTTAAACAGAAAATGGCTGCTGGAAATAGTAAACACGAACGTCATTAGCTAATAGGGCGACCCTTGCGGATTTTTCTTGGTACTATCTTCTGAATAGTTATGAATCCATTGGTAAGATGTCGCAAAATTTCGAAATACAAGCGATACAAGCTGGCAATCTTACTGCCCTCCCCATGAGGCTCACCGAATTGTGCCGAACTAGATCCCTTATCTTACCTCCTCCCCCCTCTCCAGAGTGGGAGGGTTGTTCCCTCTCGATCGAGTTCGGCACCATAAAGAGATAAAAAAACTCACCCAGTATACATTCATAGTGTTAACGTAGTAATGAAACGCCGCGGACGTTAACTGCATACAGTCGGCTATCAGGCTTTACAGTCTTTTGCGAACTCAGGCTAATCATTTTAGATCTTCTGACACTCATTACTCAGTTCTAGTGGTCATTCTAATGCGCAATCTCATTTTTCCATTCAGAAAATTATGAAATTGTATTAGATACCCCTTTACAGCGAATATTTACGAAAAGAAATTGTCACATATTCGAACACGCTAAAGTTTCTTATTAAGTTTCATCAAAATCTTAATTTGTTACTATAAGAGCTTTCCTAGTTAATGTTTCCTGAATTAGTGACCTGAAGGCATTTTTCAAAACAGTGCGTTAAAAATTGGTTTTATAAGACAGGTTTCAAAGCAGCAATTCAAGTTTAAAAAACGAAGCCATCATTTTTTTTTAATTAATGATGGTCTTAAGGTGTAGGAAACATAGTTTTCTTGTTTTTTTTTTGTATTAAATAGCATTTTTGATGTCTCTTTAATACAGAAAAGCTATTTGATAATATATGGAACTATGCAATAGTTGGTAGCAACTACAAATTTGAATTTTTAAAGTACTTGCTAAATGTTAAATTAACATTTTTGGCCTCGTCAAGTGCAAACACAGTATTTCCGGCCTGTAGCCGATGTAACAATTTTACCGCTCTAGCACGGCAACGCCCAATACATTTCTTCTCATCTCACAGTTACTTCCAATATAAAATATGCATAATATCCTGTAATTTATTATTAAAAAACACCTGTACTGGTATTTTTATTGCTGTTTTTGGTTACCGCTATTCACTGAATATCTAACATACATGTATTTATATTATACATATGTATATATTTTCGAAACTGATAATTAGCTACTAATTTAAATTATAATAAATTAAAATAATTGATTAATAAATTAAAAAGGAAAGTTTCTTGAACGGAAAAGTATAAATTGACATTTTTTTTTATCAATTATAAAACGATGATTATAACAAGTAGCAATAATAACTAGTAATAGGTTCAGGGGGTTACGTTTCATAATGATATGTATTATGTGCATTTTTATTTGTATTTATATTTTTGCATAGATATTTCTTAAGTAAAATCGATATAATAAAACTAGGAAAACTATATCAGCGATACTTACATTGTGTGGGGTTGTTACGCAAAATAACTATTATTATTTGAAATAAAATTGTCTTCACCTGGGTTGGCAAAAACAACATTTCTATTTAGTTGTTGAAGAATTCTGGTATTTCTCATTTTCTTATTTACTTAAGCCGATGGGATGTTCGTGTATTCGCTATTTTCAGGTGCTTTTTTTACCGCGTACGCTTGTCACTTATTTAATATACCAATAAAAAATAAGTATTTTTAGGAATATCTACTTTATCATTTATGTTAGTTCATTTTTACACTTTTTACGGTAAAAGCATTTATGATACATAGATGTGGGTACATAAAAGTCCCACAAAATATACATGAACTGTTATAATAAAATGTTTGCTGAATTTATAATATCAAATAAATATAGGCTTTATGCAGTTACGACAATAATACCTTTTGTTCTTTGTCACTCAAATTCATATAAATAACAACACAATACACAAATTATTGTTAATCTTTCAGTTACAAATTACCACCAAAATTTACTACTAGAATAAAATGTAACCTACATATATTACAGTAGTTTAGTGGCAATTATTTTTTAAATGTAAGTATTTGTAAAATTTAGTTTACTGACATATAACATATCTGCAGATGGCTAATAAAATGGAAAAACCAAAAACCTAAGAAATATGGAACTTTTTTAGAATTGAAAACGAGAAGGCCATATGTAATATATGCAAACAAGAAATTTTACATACAACATATTTAGAAACATTTTATACACTCCTTTACTGCTATACTGCTACGAATATACATGTATGTTCCACTACATTCCCACTTGTCTACTATATCAGGCTACAAACTGCTAACGGTTGTTAGCTGCTACAAAATAGCAGATTGCTTCGTAGCAACCCATCACTAATTACAATGCTGTGGTACCAGTTAATTGGCAAAAATAAAAGTAAGTACTTATTTACACTAGAGTGCAGTAGATATTACTTACAGCGCGAGAATTGAGTTTGAGTCAACTAAATTATTTCACTTGAAGTGAGTTTTGAAGATACATCATTATTATACATTCCATTCTAAAACCACCAAACGCTTCTTGCAATTATAACGCCAGTGTATTCACGAAAATAAGCACACATTGAGCCCTACCGATTGACTTCTCATCAGCTTCTCATAGAATTCAGTCCTTTTTGAACTGCGTCACAGAGTGTATTCTCTAAATTTTGCCACTTGCGTATATGAAAATATCATCAGCATACCCTTGACAAGGTATGCCTAGATCAGTCAGCCCGATTATTTATGTATAGTTTTAGACGGTTTTAGATCATATTATTATTATTTTGAAGTCTATTTTAGAAAAATAGAACTGATACGAGAAACCACACCGAACGACAAAAATTTCTCAGTTAACTATTTATCAGTCAACTTGATGATAAAACTAAAGCCGACCAATTCGTTTTAACGTTAAGTTTACGCTGAAAGTATTATTTTGATCTTACAAGTACTTAGTTGAATATGTTAATGCATTATTATGACAATCGAAGGGTTAAATCAATATCTAAATGCAATGCATTTTTCTCATCATCTGAAATAACCACTAAATGTTTCTTGCAATTATTTTAACGCTAGCGTTTTCACGAAAATGAACGCACTGGGTGCTTTTATAAGCCTTAAAAAAGTTAATAAAACGAATAAACTCCAAAAAGGAAGAACCAGTAATATAATAAATTTATATAACTAAGAATGTATACCAAAATATCGGATTTGAATTCAAACAATTAATTAATAACAATAATTGTTAGTTAAAAAGCTAGCACTCGAAACAAGTTTCATAAAACTTTTCATAAGTACTCATTCATTAAAAAGCTCATCATTACTCTACACGTTTTTTTTAAAATTGAATTTATGCTATAAAATATGATTTATTAAATATATGTTTTAACGTACTATAACGTATTTTTTTGCATTGGAATGGTGAAATGGATCTGAGCCCATCAACCACGATATTATTTGTTTAATTGTAGGATCTACGCTTCATATTCGAATATTATTTCGATATATTTCCTGATAAATTGCCAGATAGTGCGGTATATTTGATTGTTGTTAAATTTCAAGATGGGTATGATAGCTGTAGGTAATGATACATTCAGATTAACCAACATTTTAACATTTAATCTGCTAATCCCAATTTATAAAGATGTGCTGGATAAATACCATGCCCAAAACTCAATCTAGCGATCGCAGTGTAGAAACGACGCGGCACTATAATGCGGTTATGTCATCGAGGGTGACAAACACTATCATGGATCTTAACATACTGAGTAACTTAATCGTTGTTTGCCTCCCGCCATTTCAGGTCGCGTTTCTCTTGCATGAAATATTTTACCGCCAACTTCATTTGTAAAAACAGTACTGTCTATTCTATCTTAGCTAACCGCCGCCGCTTTGGCCAAGACATCCATCTTTTCGTTGGAAGATATTCCCACATGGCCCTTCACCAAAATAGTTCCACGTGTCTCTGATGCTGTGCTTCCGGCTCTGCACAACTTGTTCGAATCTTCAACACTAACGGGTATACCTTTGTGAACAATTTCTTCCCTCTAATAGCTAGTAGGACACTTACGGAGTTTGATATTGTCCTAATTTTCGGTGTTTCTAAAGCATACTTAGGTGTTTAGCATACTTAAGTGCCCCCAACATTTCTCTGGCTTCGACAGAGAAAATAACTCTGCATTCAGGCAGAAGAACCCACTTCGTTAATGGGGTCAAAAAATACACAATCGCAATCGTTTGATGTTTTTGATGCAACCGTATATATAAAACTTGGTTCGGAAAGCGTGTAGAGAACTTCTACATGTGCCTTTAGATAGGCTATAGAAGGGTTTAACTATAAAGATACCTATAAGCCGCAGTTAACAAGAGGGGCTTTTTCTTTGTTCAGAATGGAGATGACTGTTCTAACACCGAAAGTCTACGGATATTATAGAGAATAATAGCATCCCCTATTGTCTTGTATTTGCTATTAGGTTTGTTCGTTTTGGTACGCGGAGTGCCAAAACGAACAAACATATTGTAAATTTTAGTATATACTTGGCTGCAAGGTATTGCCGAGGAAGCAGTACAGGCGGTTCTTGTGCCTCCACATATAAAACTCTCGTTTTTACCTTTACAAGTTTGTAAAATATTTGTGTAGCTCTTAATAGTTTTACTTCTATGTTTGAAATTTCATGTCACGATTTCTTTTGTCTGAAGCAGGCAGAAGTTTCTACCAAAACCTTCATGTGCAATCAACAATATGAAATTAATAAATAATTTAATTCCTATAATCATATTCCAATTGTAAACAGAGTAGTCACAATTTAAGAAATACGTATTATGTTATATCGGGAGCGCTATATTGAGCGCTGGAGTCGTCGGATGAGTCTATTATGTCAGCTATAGGGGTGTTGTGAATTCAGCGGCATCGCGTCGCCACCATAAGTCGGCACACACGTGACTTAATATTCGCATCTGTCAAAATTCAAACTAGCGTCTGCCTCTGAATTTGTGCAGTTAATCGAGTATTTACCGTGTGTGTATTATTACATAATTATTTAACTTGCTCTTTTTCTGCAGTAATTGCTGTTACTGACGTGCATTTTCTGTCAAATTTTACCTTTGTCAATTTAAATCACCTTCGCCACTGATAGCTTTAGTTCGCGTATTCTACGTTGATATTATGATGACGTAATATGTATTTCTTATATTGAGACTACTCTACCTATTACACTTGTACATTTTATTATACTTATCACATTGTTTCATATTTCGTTGTAATATAGTAATTTGCCTCCCAACAAAGTCATAAATTAAATGACGACAATATTGAAACATTGAGCTTTGTTAGATAGGTCGAACACTGAATAAATTCTATTCCTTTACGAAGTCCGGTCGGTATTCCTTCGCAAATGTTGATAAATCCTTATTAGTAGTGGTAATATTAAGTGATGATGTAAGCAAGTTCTGTCATAACATAAAGCATCGTTTAATTACAATGACAGCACATCATTAGAATATTAATAAGAGTACAGGATTGTTGTTTTCGTGCTTGTATTGATATCAGCGCCAAAGGTTCTTTTATCAATGCTATTCGTGCTATTTAAATAATGAACGGCCTTAATAGTAATACGAGAAGAATATTTATTACTTATTATAGATAAAGTATTATTCATCATAGACTAGACGAAGCGCCATTGGGGAGGTTAATATGCGTTTGGGTTACAGCGTTTTGCATTTATTAAAAGTCCATTATATTTTAGGGTTACTGAATATTATTTATTCTTCATGCTGTAGATTGAATAACTGAATTAACAAATAATACGTCGTTCGTAAATAATAAAACACAATAAATCCCAATTAATTACAGAATAGGTTACCAATTAGGTGAAAACCCTTGAATGTATATGTGTATCTACCACGCTAAGAGTTTCAGAATTAAATACCTGTTTCATATCACTGCAATTTAAATAAAACTTCTGCCAACTTAACTACAATTTAACAAATTACTTATAGTACCTTGCAGTTAATATTAACATATTCTTTAGTAATATTGACAAAATATAACTAAAATAATTTTGTTAAATTTCTTAATTATATTTTACTCAATAATTGATTTATATCTATACATACATAATACTGTGTGAGTGTAAGATGTTAGAAACTCATTATTTTTCGAAGATATTTGCTAATTTTCCCAAAATAATATCTACAAATATGTTCTGATTAGAACACAAATTCCCAATATTATTTGGAGTAAGCACTAAATTTTGCGCTGATGCGCTAATAAATGCATTAAACGTAGAAAAATTTAGTGCTTATAATAATATTGCGAATTTGTGTTCTAATCAGAACATATTTGTAGATATTATATTGGGAAAATTAGCAAATATCTTCGAAAAATAATTAGTTTCTAACATCTTACACTGTTGAAAATATTACGGTGTTGGCGTTAATTTTGCGCTAGTCAAATATTTTAGTGTTGTTTTAGTTTTTAGTTTTTCCAAACTTTGCCAGACGAGTTGACTGCGCGTATTTAATAGAACAGAAATGACTAGAATTTCGTGTGAATTCTTTGTTCAGATATGAGGATTGACTATTTTTCTAGACATTCAGAAGCCTCAACCAATCAGAATTTTTCCCTCGGATAGAAATATAGAAACCCCACCTATTCTAATACAGTATTGCATTATACGCACCACCTGCATTGCACGTGTATCTGTTTTCGTGTTTGATTCTCCGTATTAACATGTCCAAACAAACCACCAAATGTGACTGACTTGCAAAGTGTAACCTCGTGTTATTAAACGTTAATTCCAGTGGGCATAAAAAATTTCAACATCTTAAAGATGTATTGGGAACACCTATTTACGCAATTAGTTTAGACTTGAATCAAATAGCATAAACATTCACTAAAACACCCAATAGATCGCATTCATTTAGTTAAACAGCTAGTAAATTTGTCTAGTCTAGATCAAATAAAATGTGACTAGAAGTATTTTATAATTCCACGTGTCAGTTGGACAAAATAACCCCTTAGCAATAGACAATACTTGACTATCTTTGCTCGTCAAATTTAAACTTCTATAGTTCTCGACAAAATAACACGAAAAGAGTGTGAACCTCTCCTGACTATTAAATTAGTCAAAAAAGTGTTAAAATTTTCAACAGTGTACACTCACACAGTATTAATTACATCAAGTAGCTTTATATACGCCTTGTGCGGTACATACAAATGTCGCAAAATTGGCACTGACGAGCCTTGAAAAGGCGAAACATTGATGTCTGTCAATAGCGATATTTGTATATATTTTTCTACGTATGATAAAGCCGACCAATACGTTTTAACGTTAAGTTCACACTGAAAGTGTTATTTTGATCTTACAACTACTTAGTTAAATATGTGAGTGGTTACATCAATACCTAAATCTAAAACTACAAAAAATGTTAAAATAACCTTTTTATTCATCTTAGTACATTGTCTCATTTAATTTCAGTCCACAAAATTTGTACAAACTCCGCAACAAAAATTCATAGACCACTACAAGCAATATGTATTACATCTCATACATCCCTGTAAAGCGTATATAGTTGTGCAAATTTTAATTGTAATATTTTTTATTTAATGTATAGCAATTGCATCGTAGTAAATAGTCAGTTACCATTAATTGATTAATTGAACACTATAACGAGTTAATCCCACGATGAAATTACCCCTGCAAAATTCATATTTGGAGCACAATAATTGTCTCGTATTGAAAGCAATCGAGTTGCATGCAATCATAACATCGTATGATGGGCAAAATAAATACATCTTCCTGAATACCATGTTTGCATGAATATACATTTGATATAAGTGGGGAATATTTATATATTGTCCGATAGATCATATACATGTACGAATATTTTTAGTGGAAGGTCAGTCTAGATTTTCCGACGATCGTTTTGTTGTCGCTTTCAGTATTAGTTTTGCACTCTGATAACGATTCAAGCCAAGTGCGTACGGGTAGTTTGGTCGAATCAACTGAAGAAGGATGTTTACCATAATCGTACTGATTACTATATGCTTTACTCAATCCTGCATTACGCGTGAGTTCTTTCATAATTCTTTTTTTTTTTTGGTTATTCAAAATTCTTTTTTTAAGTTTGGTTTTTACAGTTTATTTATTAGATATTTTTGTTTGTGATTTATTGTTTCCATTTTACATGCATTTTATGCATGTGGTATTGTTTAGGCATAGTGGTTTAAAAATGTATGTAAACAAATTTTTGAAAATATATGCGACAACAGTTCATGTATGAGTAGATGAAATAAACTAAAGGTGTTCAATAAAACGAACAAAGTTCATGTAAATTAACACTTAGTTTATATTTTCTGTATTAAAATAAGCTGCAACGCTGGTTAATTAAATTAATTAACTTGCTCGAGTTTACTTCAAAAACCTTATTTCGATTTTAGCAAATCGGATATTCCTTATTGCTACTTTATTTTCCGTAATAGACATTTTGTTGGGATTCAAATCTTCAATACTCCAACTAAAATCATTATGTAAGAGAAAATTTTGAAATAACGGATATATTACATGATGATAACATGTATCCAGTCGAACACGGCACTAATAGCTTTTCACTGTTCTCGATATGAGTGCATACACAATTTTATGCACTTTGATATGTAGTAATCAAAACTAATTATTTTAATACAAAACTTACCTTTGTCACGTCTAGTTTACGTCATGATGTTTGCATACACTTACAAACTTACCTTAACAAAATGCAATTAAAAAAATTATATCATCAGAATATGTATAGGTAGGTTTATTATATATTACGAACGGGAAGCGCCGAAGGTTGTAAGTCCATTTCTAGGATATTTTTATGCAAATTAATTATGCTTAAAACTTACGAAAACTAGCTGTAGTTTTAAAACCGATACCCCAAAAGGCTGCACAATTTTCCTTTTGTTTTCGTAGTTATTTTCTGTTCTTTTCAGTAACTAAATAACTAATTGAATGAATTCTGGATACAAAATGGGATCAGTGCCAGCTAAAACGTTAAATATAAAAAAAAGTATGCAGGCTGATTCAAATTAAGTGCGCACCATTGCTATCGCTGTTATTATTGATTCTTGAAAGTAAGTTAAATTAGCTAAGTATTAGGGTTTTTAACGCTGATTAATATGCAATATACGCAAAAGCAACTGAATGACGCGTTTCCGAAAAATTTATATATTTTTTTAAATTGAACACCCTGTATATTCAAAAATGTTAAAAGAAATGAAAGATATTTAATTTATGATGCAAAAGTACCAATACTATATTGCCTTGAAACGAATAATAAATACGTTGTAATGGTTTTTATTTTGTAAAATGTAGGACAGTATAAAGAATTAACTTTTAACAAAACAGATACATGTCTTTGTGGTTGATGTTCATTTTAACTTATTACATCTTAAAATAATGTCGTTGAAATTAAATTGAAAAGGAAAAAGTAAATGCATAATTTATAAATACTGCTCAAAGATATTACCTTAATTCTCCATACATTTTCATGCCCGCTTGAGTACACTCTGGGTAGCCTTAAGATTGTCTTTCCATCCAATTGGCGGAAAACCTCCCTAACCTTATTTTGCAATTGGTTCATGTTGTTGTACCGTATCTTTTAAATATTCACAAAGAAAAAAGTCTAAAGGTGAAAGGTCAAGAGTGCGTGCTGGCCATCGAATTGGTCCATTTGTACCAATCCACTTATCGGCAAAGGTGTTATCCAGATAGTTGTGAACTATACGACAGTTGTGTGCCGGAGCACCGTCCTGCTGAAAGTACTAATTTTGGAGCATCAGGTAATTGGCGCACTAAATTGAACTTGTGCAGTATGTGGACGCATTATTATTAAATTTTCTTGCGACCAGTAGTGTTCATGCTTCTTATTAAACATTCCTCTATTGGAGAAACTTGATTCATCACTCCATAAAATACACTGTGCTTCATTCAAATTTTCATCAAAAAAATTAATAAACCATTCGCAGAAAGCCAATCTCCTGGTTGTAATGTTTGTGAGGTTCGGTACTTAAATGTAATATACTTATGATTTTTTAAAACTTAAACCCAATTCCTTGGTAGCATCTCTGATGGAAAATTCGCGATGGGTTTTAAAATATGCTAACACTGTAATTTCTACATCCTCGTTGATAATGATTTTTTTTTGTTCTTTTCTTCTTAAATAAGCAATCGTGTTGCCTAAATTGTCTGTAAAGCTTTCGAAAGTAACGTCGATCTGGTTGCTGTCGTAGAAGATACTGTTCTGCATAATATTCAACAGTCATTATAGAATTTTTGCCGCATTAAATGTATGCTACCAGCATATCGCATTTTTCCAAATGAGAAAATACCATCTTGAGATACTATCTGATATTTAGAACTTAATATAACGAAAACTGTTCAAGTTACTAATGATAATAATGTAGTAATAACAATTAGAAGTAAAGAACACAACACAAAAATGAAATAACCAACTTTTTTTTAATAATTAAGCGTGTATAAGATTTAAGCTCACTGCGTTTTTGACAGTTGCGAACAACATATTATTTGTCAAATTATAAAAAAAACTTTCAGCATTTATTTCTCTCTTTTTCAATTGTGTGTAATTAATTAGATAGCAACAAATTTTTCATTCCGAAAATTATACATACATACATAATATACATAGCTATTGGAATTGTAGCTACCCCTAGGGCGCTTACAAATTAATGCCAATAGGGATCGTCACTCCATTACACACAGAGAAAAATAAAGTAGTCATAATAGGTAATTGCAACTAGATAACCGGATAGTTGCTGAATCACCTACATATTTAGCTTATTTATATATTCATTTTCGATGTATTAACATTTTTAGATTAGGTGATGCATAAATAGTTAATTTAGTTAAAAAAATATTTAAAGTGACTAAACTTTAGTTATTATATAATGAACTAATAACTTGTATTCAAAAGTTCTACTACTATAGATATTATATCCGAACTATATTTATTTTCCTCCTCATGTAGCCCCCTTTTGCAATCATTTCTGCGTAGACTGCAAGGGCGAATACATCTGCCTGGAAGACTGTTGTATGCTTCCCTAGGCTTACGGATATCCTTTGATTAGGGCTGGGCCCACAAATACCGGCTCCAGCGCCCTTACTGGATTTGGATTCGTCCGTGAACCAGTTATAAAAAATAGTGGTTATTTGACTATTCTTGTAGACAAGCCAAACAGCAACATTATTAGCGAAAACAACGAATTGCAAATAGATACTTTAACAATTTTAATTGTTTAGCCAAATAAATTAGGTATTACATCTAATCTTTGTTTAGTTTTACCATATTATTTTTTTCTGTATTAGTTCGCACTTTTCTTATTCGCCAACCTTTATGTCTTGTTGTTTCTTGTACTTCTTTTCTTAACTCTCGCCTATGCAGTATTTTCTTTCTCCGCTTTCCAATTTCCACGCTTCCTCTATCGTTATTCTTCATGTTCTTTCCATCTTGTTCTCATTTGCGGTTTCCATTTCGTCATTTTTTGGCTATTGCGCTGTTAGAAATACTATTTATTCTTTTCGGTTTCAATATTTTCTTTCTCCAGTCTTATCGATCTCTTGCTTTGTTAATCTTCTATAATATTTCTGATTTATTCTCTTTATTTAAAATGTTTTCCTTATTATCCTTCTTCCGAGAATTCTTAATTTCTCATTTTTGATTGACATACATACATATACATACGTTTTGGGCGGTACACATTGCTACCTGCCCTATTGCAGTTTTGTATACTTCTGGTTTCGTTATTTTTGCCTAGCAACTTGTTCAACAACAATGTAAAAATGTCCCGATCTTATTAGTATTCTGAGTGTAATAATGGCCAAAATTAAGTAATTAAAAATAAAAAAGTGTTCAGTTTATTTGTTTATTTTATAAAATGCGACGTTTCGAAGAAAGTGTGTTCGTTTTTCTAGCTACAACATCCTAATTTAGTTAAGACTACAATGTAAGAAAGCTGATCAAGATAACTTTGCCCATTATTACACTTAGAATATTAATATTTTTGCTAACAATTATTAGTTAAACCTCAATTATAACAATGTCATATTAATTGTTTTCTGATAAGATAAAAGGATTCTATAGTTTTCCATTTTAGCGGGTGAGTGACACCACAGTACACGGAAAAAAGGTTTCTGATTATTCAACCTTTAGAGTATTGTTACCGTAAAATTAGTAATACATCCGTTCAAGTTGAGTAACCTAGAATTGAAACAAATAAAGTTGATTGATTGCAGTGACGGTGCTATTTACTTAAACTTATAGTATTTTTAAGCTTTATTTGATCCAAACATTTGAATATTTTTCATGAAAAAGTTAATTTTTTGATATTAAGTGTACCCATAATGCTGTTTTAAGTATATCAGAAGCTTATCTCAAGCAAACGATTTGTTCCTTTTTGACTGTAAATGTGTGACACTATAATGTAATTGAAATGATCTGATATTTCTCTCGATGGTTTAATTCAAACCTAACATAGCATATAACTTGGTGAATTAACCAAATCATATATTTATGCCAAATACTCGACAGTATTTGGGCCTTGGCGGACATTATTATTGCAATGCCACTGTCAATATCAATCGTTTCGGCGTACAGTTTGGAAGTACAGTCAAATGATGAACAACCTGTCCAGCTTGAATGAGAGATAAGACAGTGCGCTATACCTCTAATCCCCATTTTTGAACTCTGTACCAAGCCTAAAAATGTCTTTCTAGTCAAAACTAGTCGCTAGAACTGACAATAAAATTTAATAAAACAATTAGAAAGTAGAAGGAAAACAAAAAGGTATCATCTGCTTCATATATAGGCCTGTTCTAGAAGTACCTAAAAACACAACACCAAAGCAGGTAAGGAGTTGGGCCAAAGAGAAACACAAAGAATACTGGCGTAATATAAGCAGGAAAATTCATGGAAGGATCTTTATTAAGGAACCATTAAAACAGAAGTCATCTACGGAAAATTGGGATCAACGCTGTATATACCAACTGCAGACTAAGTAATTAATAGAGAACGCATACCACATTATATGTGAATGCGAGCCTTTGAACGCAAAAAGACAGGAAACAGCAAACCAAAGATGAACTAAGAGAATTACTTAGATCGACCATGCAGAGACCTGTACAGATTAATGCAGAATACGAGGATCTTGCAATGACCAGTATAATTGAATAGGTAAAAGAAATGCGAGACTAAATAAAAAAAAAGTCAAGAGGCTGCATTATTTCCGGGAACTCCATGTCAGACGGCTCCCACAATAAAAATAAAACAAACATAGACATAATTTTTAAAAAGAAAGGAGTACTATTTATTTCAAGTAGTTTTTTTGGTATAAACTTGCTTTGGAATAAAGAAATATGTTTAAAAAAAGTAGATCTTTGCCTTAAAAAATTATTTGTTATCACTAAGAATATTTTCTTTGAAGAAAAAACTTTACAGATAAGTATTTAGCTTTATGTTTAAATAAATTAGCTTGTTTTTTGTTACAAAATTGCATAGATAATTGGTCACACACACACATATATATTACACTAATCGGTAATGGATGAAAGAATAGTCCTTGACGACAATCAGTAATGGCATAATCAAGAAAATTAATTTAGGAATTTAGCAAATCACAATATAATAAAAATTATGTGTCTTGAACAGGAAATATACAGTCTAATAATAAAGGACACGACGTTAATCCATAATTACCTCTTTGGATAATGACATAGTACAAATCATTTTGAGATGTATAAAAAATATCCTTAATGAATTCATGTCCAATGTAGGTTAATGTACTTTTTGGAAATATTTACTAAAAAATAGCAATAACTAATTTATTTTATTTTGCAGAACAACTAGGATCTTCTTGGAACACAAACGGCGGAATTGATGATAGGACTTACAATAGGAGGCCTAGTAATTCCTTCTGCCCGCCAAATTCGGAATGTGTTCCTATATCAAGTTGTCCCATATTAAACGATGTACTAAACAATGAATGCGTATTTTCCAGCAAGTAAGTAAGCTAGATATATACAATTTCATTAATTAGTAGCTTGTTCTAGGTATTACTGGATAATAATATAACACAGTGCACGTAGTTTAATTTACACATTAATCAGACGTTTCCGATATATACATATCTTCTTCAAATGATTTTACAAGGGTTTTAAACTTATTGTAACATTCTGAATAAAATAATTTAATTATTATTAAAATGAATAACTAACACACAGTAAATTTAATAATTTTTATTAATCCACTTCTTGTGTTTAATTTTCGGAAACAGATTAAAATAGGAACCATTTAAATTAAGGAATAAATAGTAACAAAACCAGAAAATACGTTCTTTCCAATCCTTTTATTAGCAAAATATTATTGTGTAGACAATATTTTCTGGTTTTGTTACTATTTATTCCAATAACTAGATTTATATTAAGGTCTAGTTTTGCAGGGCGGATGTAAATTGGGCACTAATCTATCTGAAATTTTAATCCCGTTGATAATTTGGGCATTAGCTGAAAATGCACCTGCAAAGGGATATGCAAACTGGGCACCGTACAAATCAAACGAAAACAATAATACAGTAATAGTGTATTTAAAGTTAATGTACCTATTGTTAAACAGCAAACAAGATAGAAAAGAAAGGATATTTGTACAGAAACAACAAAAAAAATAGTATACTTCAAGTTAATGTACTCATTGTCAAACAGCAAACAAGATAGAAAAGAAAGAATATTTACACAAAAATAATGATAAAAAAATAACTATTTTAAGTCAAACTGGCGAATAAAATGATATACATTTCACAAACTGTAATCCTGGCATTGTTCCATTATTTAATTGCTCACAGAGTTCATTTAGAGTTCTTGATTTTTATTTTACGTGCCTCTGTCTACTTTCGCTGGCGTGTGTACACTTTGAATTTTAACCTAAGTGTCTATTTGAAATTCCTTAAGCTTTTCAATAAGTATAAATAGATGGATGTGTTGAATAAAATTAGTTATTAATTTGGAATGAAACGATTCGCATGCATTTTTTGGTCTTAATGATCGATGGAGTTGCAGTAGCTCACGTATATAAGGAAAAGGAACATAGTCTTCTATGTATGTCTCCAATAAATAATCAGCGTATTTGTCAACTTGTGCATGAATTGGTTTTTTGGCAAACAAATCTAGGGCGAAACAATCGCCTGCTTCATCAGGTTTCTAATATGTTAATCTAAATGTATATCGCAGTGTTTCTAAATTCAGCTACTAAAATCAAACTTTGACTTTTCTTGAACCACGATTGATGCAAATGGAAACGACAGCTGTAGATGTGTGCTGATGGCCATATAGCGCGAACCGCCGCGTGGATGCCTCGCTCAAAATCTACAAAAACTTCAGTTGGTTGCACAGCAACGTCCAATGATTTCTGTTGTTAGCATTTTAAATAATGTTGCATATGTTTCACTGCGTTTGTCCGGCAACAAACAAAACACCAATGGAATATAATGTTTACCCGCCCCTTTTATCTCTTAATTACCTCTATTTTTGAAATTATCTGTTCGACTATTAGGTAAATTCCTTAATTCTTAATTTCGATTACCGCATTAGTCAAAGGGTACATGGTGCCCAGATTACATGTAGGATTAAGCAATCCTTTTTGCAGGGCAGGTAGATCCACATATTTGGTGCTCAGTTTACATAGTTTTTTAAGCATTTAGTTTAAAATGATAATCCTACATCTGGTCTTGATTTTTTTTTCATGATAAGCTCATTTCTTTGAAAAGTACAATTTTTCAAAAACAATAACTTTCCGTCCTAAAACCAATAATATTTTTTTTTCTTGTAAACTCTATTCTGGAACATACTGTATGTATATGAGTTTATGAAGAAGCCCTATAAATGATAAAAGATATCTAGTGGTATTAAATCACTTGGTATTTCGTTATTTGTGTTTTCTTATATACAGGCACTTCAGTTGAAACGAGCCCCCTCAAATAACTCTCCCTGCTGTAACTTACATAAAATTCCGAAACCTGTCAATTGCCATATGAAGGGGAACAACTTTTAATGACGGGCTTGACAATTTAATATCATTCCTGGAGGCGCAGCAGCTCCCACCTTTAAAATTTGAATAAGGAAGATGGGGCTTGAGATCCCTGATTCAAAACATCTTTTAATTCTCTTTACGGCAGTATTATTACACTCGGCCAAAAGCTCAGGATAATCGATCAAGCCATGGACTAGGTTGAACAAAAAACATACACTAGTACATATGCGCCTATATGAAAACGATGGCATTTCAAAGTGAGATAGTAGTATGGAGTCCGCGAAATTCCTTTGTGGATGGGTGTTTTTTACTTAAAACCACAAAAAATTTAGCAAATCTACCCTGCATTGTCTCCAACTGACATTTGGATTCCGAACTCTAACAGTAATCTTACCACCGACACAATCGCACATTTTGGTTTGTATGATTTTTGTTGAAAAACCGCGCTGTAGATCTTACATATCTCCCATCCTCATGATACAAAGTCACTAATTCCACACGTTCGTGGATAGAATAGACTGTATTAATTTATTGTGAATTCACGATTAAACTAGAAGTAAACTCTACTAAAGAACATGCCACTAAACAGTGCAAACGTAAACTAATACCGTACAAAAGTGTCTAAAGATCACAACAGAAGCAAAAAAAGTGAAGAAAAACGATATTAAAAATTGGTATTTGAAGCTATTTCATTTCGTTCGTTTCAATTGAAATGACCTGTATACCATGTAAATTGTTCTCTTAGTTATCCTCCTTTGAAATTCGCGGTTTGGTTTTGCGAAAACAATTTTTGGCTGCATACCCAGTAAACCCCTCTTGTTTAAATTTTAACAAATACAGCCGGTACTTCTTCTACCTGACTCATAAGAAATACAGTTATGTCGTCAGAACTAAATTTCTAAACTATCATTTCAGAATTGGTAAATTGGGCTGCGGCTATCAAGGTTCGGGCCTGGTTTGTTGTCCACAATCGCGAGAATCAACAATTTTCAATCAAGATAGAAGGACACCTGACCATCCTAAGTGTGGGCAATCATCTGTGCAAGGAGAAGGTTACGAAGGGCTAGGAGCTTATCCTTGGCTTGTCAGAGTTGGATTTAGAAGTACAATCGGCAGTTTTTTCAGTAATTGATACATCGGTAATAATATTTCTGAATTTCAGATTCGTTAACTGGAGAAATTAAATACCCCTGCACTGGAACTATATTAGATAAAAAAGTTATATTGACAGCCGCTCATTGTGCCTTAGCCAAAGCTAGCAACTTTAAATTGTAAGTAATTACATTTTTACATACTTCTTTAATACATACATTCTCTCTATTGTTAGAAAAATAAACATTTTTTTGTCAGTAATTTATTTTATCATTTGTGTGCGATAGCTTACATTTCCCGGTGCTGTGGCCTTGCCATTCACTCGTAATATAATTACCTTTAGTTGGGATATCTTGATTTCTGATCAAAATATTACATTATGTTACACGGTTTATTGATATTTCAGATTCACAGTAAAAATAGGAGAATGGTTAACTACTTCTGATATAGACTGTGGTGAAGAATTTTGTGCTCTGCCTTCTAAAGATATCCCTATTAGTCACGTTATAGTCCACCCAAATTACCAAAAAGAAACATATAGGAATAATATAGCTCTCTTGGTATTGAGAGATAGTTTCAATTATACAGGTAAGACTTGGTGTACTGTCGTATAACTAATTTTAAAAGTCAACCAAATTAGCTTGTTGTTATCTGGTGCCATTAGTTCATATTCATATAATATTCTTAGCAAAGGAGATGTTAAATTAACCAAATGTTGCTCAGTTTAGCAATATTAAATTGAACAAGTTATATGTATTATTTTAATATTATTATTAGTGATTTAAGTATACATATGTGTTAAAGTATATTTGTCAACAATCATGCAAAATCATATCAATTAAAATTACTAAGAACTACATGCTTAAACACTGACATTTGATGTTTTTGATCAGCGGCAACCTGTTTTCCACCCAGGAGATGGTACAGATTATCACTCCCAACTCAAGAAAAACTCTTTTTATCCAGTAATGACGTATTTTTCAATCTCATGTTGATTATTTTATTATTATGACTTCCAAGAAACATTTTTACAGAGAATTTTGAGGTTTAAATTGTTACAGCATCAACTGATGTGTGTGGCGAAACTATATAGGAGTTACTTGTCAATTCTTCTCTTCTTGCTTAAATAGCTATTACAATTTTTGTTTTTAAAACTACTAGTCTATCGCTTTACTCAAAGAAGCTACCTTCCTAGGCAACCAAATTTAAGTTTCCCAAAATTATTTTTAGTAACTTCAACCAACGTTGAATCCACATCAAAAGTTTTTTAAACTTGATATAACCTAGACAACCCAATTTACATTCTCCACAATTATTTTAATAACTTCAACATAATGGTATTAAAATAAGTATTAATGCAATACAAAATTGTTAGTAATTTTATGATTGTTGAATATCACTATGAGTTTAGGACTAAATTAATAATTATTACCAACGAAAATAAATGCGGTGGAAAAGTTATTTTGCTTGCTATATACCATAACAAGCATTTCTTTGATTGTTATCAAGTTATTAGCTTTTCACACGAACATTAAATTTCTAGATTTTATCTCATTAAAATTATTATATTCATATACATTCCGAACACAGCTTAATTAATGGATATTTTTGACCATGCCTAAGTCGTATATTATGAAATAATGTCTGACATTTATGTCGGTACATATATCTTTGTCTAAATCGAGTGTTGTTCACACATATTTGCTATAAAACTTTTTTGAGAGCTTCCGCCCATTTAATGAACCGCAACCAACAAGGAATTATTTTCAAGGTTCATTTAAGATGATCCGGTTTTGGGAGTATTATGGTTTATATCGTATGTACATATATATTTTTTAGCACTTTTCGTTTCTATTAATTATGTTTTGAATAAATATACATAAAATACCGTTTCAACAACAGGAAGGTGAGTGTCACATTGAACTAGAACTCTGTTGAAAAAAAGCACATTAGCGCATATGTGTAAGAATTAATAGAGCGTTGTCCGAGAGTTAAGCATGGGAACAATTTGCGGATACCATTTCGTCCGAATCAATTAGCTGCGCATAATTTTATTACCGCTTTGAGTTTATACCGACAAGCCATCGTTTGTTTGTTTTTCAGTTACGGCTCAACCAGTATGTTTACCGGAAACCTGGTCACTTCTACCTAACAATGCTGTTTTGGTTGGATGGGGCAAAGCTGCCGGTCAAATAGGTATGTCTTATGCACTGCATTTGCAGACAGATATTTGTTTCATAGGAACTGTTTTTAATTCTTGTTTTATTTTATCGGAAGCAACAGAGTTTATATGGTTTCACCATTTGCCCGAATATTATCCTATTTGTTACAAAACATATTCTTGTGCTACTGGATAGTAGTTCAAGAATACGTTTAAGAAACATCAATATCACGTAATAGATGTAATATCGGCATTCATTGAACTTCATCATTTTACGTCACTCTGCTACCTGGCTACCTATCCATACTTACTGTTACGGTTTTGCGAAAACCTATAGGTACATCAGAAAATGCTTAGAAAGGTGGTCTTTGTATTTACAGGTGGAGATAACCGTATGATTTCCTCAATATCTCAAAAGCGGTCGAATTTAGACAAAGAGAACTTTAATAAAAATGGTATTAAAATAATCCCTAGAATTTACTGACATTTGAAGAACACAGCATTTCATTCAAAATTAGAAGCTTTTCAACTCACAGCACACTACAGGTATTATCATTAGCGTCACTCGTCGCCATTACCGTTTTTGGACGCCATGATTTTGGTTTTCATATGCTTAGTTGACAAACTTGTCAATACTTGTCATTTACGAATAGAAATTTAAAACGGATATTATTCCATTATTTTAGGCCGTTTAACATATTTGTATTTTGATATTTTATTAGTTAAGTAAGTATAAATTAGCATTTTCTTAGTTAATTTTTGCTGTTGTTGACGATGTCTGATGTCTGTTGCTCTACCAAAAATTGCAAAAATGGTTATTATGAATTACTGATTTACATTTCTTTAGATATCCAAATGTTGTAGATAGGTATTAAATTTGACTCACATACAAGCTTCTTAGAAACATTAATAAATATTGTTCAATAATCTAGAGCTAGATATTAGCTGCTAACCGTACTGACATAAATCAGCAAAACTACAAAATTATAAAATTTGCAGTGTTCATTTCCAAGGTCGTGTGTTTACAAATGGCTTGCAAGGTCTTCTTTTACCATTTGCAATACCTACAATCATTCAGGAGCCTGGGAGTTGAGAGTACCTACTAGGCGCGTCCCCGAGGTGGTGGATAGGGTTCGCTCAAGACGAGATGGTTAGTGGCGGCTATAAGTTCGTCCTCTCTGCTTAAAACCGGAGCAGGATGAATGAAGACCGTCGCCGTGAACTATTCCCCCCTCGCCCGAGCTGTCGTATCGTGGCTAAGGGCTTGCACAGGGTTCTTCAACGACGCCAGTTGCTGCTTTCGACTACCGAAAGCCCAACTGTTAAACCAAATCCCGAAAGGGATGGGGGTCTTGGCTTAACTGCACGGACCGAGAGAAGACAACCTCAATAAAAAGCGAAATCCTAAGGTGGCGGACTAGGCTGATGGGATGCGTGGCTGGATAGAAGACTACTAGTCCAACCTTGGTGCACCTGGTGCAACCCATTGTATTTACCCTTACCTCTGCATGCGAGGCTCTATGGAGGTGGACCTTTTCTTCCCTAGCCACTCGTAGGATCAACCATGGAGGAAGGACGTTTATTAGCGCACGACGCCGCTAATAAACAGGAATTGGAGCAGGACCTCCATAAGAAACTTTCCACTTTCAAAGTGAGAGTACCTCCCAAGGAAGGAACAAAGGGAGGAGCAAAACGACTGGAGCAGATTGGCGAACAGGATGGCATCCATCCCCTCTCAAATTAGGGTAGCACTGTGCAACTCAAGGGCGTTGCACCTGGGAGCACGTGAAATCGAAGAGAGAGACTTACGTATCCTAGGGCCTTCTGATATCCTACACTTTCTGAGGAATAGGATTGGAAGGCCAGCTGTAAAACAGCCAGAGCAAGGCACACAATAAATCTTTTAGGTCGCAGTGTAATATCACCCTTCCAATATACACACACATAATTCAAGAGAATAAATGTTCTTCTAAAACAGCTTTAAATAGGATTATTATCTTACAATTAACACATTAAATTGTGTCTAATATATACACATACAGAATGACCAACCACGCGGCTGGGAAGCCAGTGTTCCTAATGCCTAAGAGAGTAACCAATTTTACAAAAGGGCAACTCCAGAAAGGCCAAAAAAGCCAATTTCTTGTGTTATTTTGTTTTAATTTGCCCATTAATCGCCCTTTTTTGACTTAACATATTTCGGTAGAAGTCGCTTATAAATCTATCAACGCGCTACCGTCTCTATAACCCATAAATGCATTCCCTCAAGTGTATTTATAACTTTATGGCAACATCAAATTAGAAAACGTAACATGACCATTTCGCGCTCAATTATTTCGAAGGAATTATTCTGCTTTTAATACTTCATTTCCATATCATTCATAAAAAAAATCGTAAAACTTCTGTATATTGCGTAATACAGATAATTTGAATTTCCCGCCAAAAGGAAGGCCTAGCGTCATCGGTTCGAAGTTTTAAAAATCAATGTATAAATACGACAATGACTGCTACTATTTATACTGTGCTCCCAGTATAACGAAAAGGTTTCGGAAATTAAAAGTATTTTTAGATGATTTTTCAAGTGGGGTTTCGTTACTATTTGTTGTTAGTATAGTTGAAATATATTGTGAGATAAAGATAGCGGACGAGTGATCAGAAACACCTTGTATATATACCAGTTACCTATACAGATAATCCTGAAAGATGCAAAAGTGTACATAAGAAATAAGTTCTGCATCTGATCATAAAATTTCTTTTCACACCATTCATTTCACATGATTTGTGATATTTTTTCATATTCAACTTTTCTAAGCGGTAATGTCCTTCCATTTACTATTTTATGAGACATGGTTTAAATCCATAGAAGCGCGCAGAATAGAATCCTGTTTTTGCATCTTTGGTTTACCTCTGTTTAGGATTGTTGCTATCTTATCTATATTTTATGGTGGTAAAATGGATAAGAAAAATAATTTAAATTTAGAGTAATTACGCAAAAACCCAATAATTTGTAATAAATTGTAGTAAGCTTACAAATTTAGACACATTTTTTTCTTTAATTTTTCTGCTATGAATAACGGTTTTGGGCTTATTTCATTGTTATCTCGGAAATAAAAGTAAACTTTATTATAATTACCTACCCACCAATATCATAACAATGATTTGGACTAAACATAATATTTTTTTATTGTATAGAAGCTGCTCCTCAACAACAGGCTATACGTGTGCCTATCGCCCCATCACAACAGTGTTCTAAAGTCTATGGAAGCACCTTACCAATTACCGATGAACAACTTTGTGCTGGTGGGGAAGCAGGAAGAGACGCTTGCAGTGGTTTTGGCGGTGCACCACTGCTAATCAAGCAAGGTGTTACGTATTACCAAGTAATAACTTAAGAATCAAAATTACGTGTTTACATATTACACACCGTCGTCTTTTGTTTAGATCGGAATTCTATCATTTGGCTCTGATCAGTGCGGAGCTCCTGGTGTACCCAGTGTTTATACTGACGTCAGAAAGTACTCTACGTGGATTCGTGAAAATATGCCATTGTCGTTCAACCAATGATGTTATTCGTACTAAGCGTTCGTGACACTTTTATACGGAATTATTGTTAGAGAGATAAAATAGCATGTGAATTATGTAAACAGATATACATTTTGTTTCTTTAAAACACCATTGCAATCCAATGAATGATCATGTCCCTAACTGTGAATTAATTGTATATAATTTGTAATATGCAAGCTATTTGAAAATTTCGAAGCATTTGTGGAAACTATTGAATTAGTCCACTATTTCCATGCAATTTTATGTTTTTAGTAATAAATAGTATTAATACATTAAGGTAATTTGACGTATATTCTACTCCACGATACTTTTTTTTATTATAATATACAAATTAGTAAATAAAACACGTTAATTTTTAAATTATTCTTTTATTATATTCTATAATAAATGTATGATTACGCTATTAAAAAGGAAATGCAATACAAACACGATGAAATGAATCAATGATTGGTTTTTTAGATTTATATATATAATGTATGTACAATATTGCCCAAGAGTTATTGATATTTGGTATAAAGTATTACTACAAAGTAACAGTAACAATAGTGGAAGTTCCCGGATATTTTATGAAAAAGCCATATATGCAATAAATAAAATTCACATTCATATATTAGTAGTACTTTTTCGATAATAACAATACCTTTTGTCATTTTATTTATTCACATTTTTAATTTAAGTAACAGCATAAGAACTATATAGGACAAGAAGTTTATCACAATTTCTATTAAGGTTCTCGTGGTTTAGAAGTGCGACAGAAATATGACGATGAAAATACTTATTGAGTTTGGATTATTTAAGAAAAAAAAAATGTGGTAATTACACAAAGGCAATCTTTAAATACATTAATAACTTTTTGTACGTACATATGTTTAACAGAAATGTAACTCTTTAGTCAAAATCATCAAACATTGAATCAGTAATAAACAAATCCACACATTTAATCACATCCATTATAACAATTATCAAATTATTTTCAGTTGATTATTCACACTTCTATAATAATTACATTCCTTATTCTCAATCACGGAAGTATTTTCATTATTTAACCACAAGGAAATAAATTATTAACAGAAGTGCCTTACTATAACAACATTATTTATCACTTCTTTTAACAATAATACAATCCCTTCAAGTATTATGATGGACAAGGAAATTTTAATACAGTAAAAAAACGCACGAAAGTATGCAATCACATCAAAATTCAATTTTATACAATCAAAAGGCCCGGCCCGCCTTTTGGAAGATAAAATTAGAGGTTATGACATTTTATTAAAAATTCCTCGATAACACCCAAAGGTTGTATCAAACAACATTTAGTTGGACCCGTTTTTTGTTTTTTATAAGTTCAACATCAAAATGATAACCAAATTGAAACTTAAAGTATCCGTATAACGTTTAAGATTTTGCTATAAAATTGCAGGTAGGATCTAATAAAAGGGGCGTACGAAAGAATACTGAATATCGTGTAGATTTTCTGAGATCTAGGCAAGTATTCTGAAGATTAATACATTTGCTTTTCGTTACTTTTTAAGTGTGAATTTAGAAGTGAAGAAATAAACAGGCGAACACGTGATCAAAATGTATAATGATTAACTACCTTACTACGTCGCTACCCAATTATGTTCATTAATATTTGGTCTTGTGTTATGATCTAATGTATTTATCACCTAATATTCACAATCTAATTACAAATATTGATGATTCATTGCTATGTTGTGACTAACTTCATCGAACCAACACATTGTTGAATGCCTGTCAAATTTTTACAATACTGCTATCCGTTATTGCCAAACAAATGAGCTTTCTCCCATAATTTCTTAAGCGAATACTTATGCATAGGATTTTTCAAGATCGATTACTAAACAGTTCAACTTTGTTTATTCTTTCCAGTTTCTACGAAATGAAATATAGCGCTCCCTGTTGATTTCAATATCTCAATATCCGTCCCATACTCCATTAATAAAAAAAAAGTGAATGCAATATTAGATTTTACTCAAACTGATCTTTCTTTATATTAAACAGCATTAAAATTGTATTAACAGAACAGCGCTCCTCCTCCAATCATTTTTATTGCAAGTATTTTGTAAAAGAGCACATTATTTAAACTTTCTAGAAAACTAATACTTATGTAGCATTTAAACTAGATAAATTTTAACTCTACATTAACCTAAAAGCTACTAGAATGTTTCTCTGTGAACGGGATTCTAATCTAATAGTCACAATAATCTTAGTTTAAAATTGGTATATTTAAAGTATATCTACATCTAAAAACTTTTTTCATTAAAGATTCTGTGATTTATTATAAAATTCCTTTTTAAGTCTTTATCATATCTAGCTTTACTATTTATTCAAATTGTACCCAACTGTCGAAAAATTTGAAATTATAACTTAAGAAAGATTTGGATATACATACTAACAACATAATATATCTATCTAATAAAATATCAATAGATATCGTCGGTTTCAATTTACTGAGAGAATCTACGTTAATTGGATTATTAGTCGCATACATATAAGTACTTATTGATAATTCTAAAAGCAAGCATTTATACTTCGATATTTACACTTTATCATATGAAAATATATTGTTTCTCAATGAATTTTTAACTGAATAAAATAAGATGAAGATGAAAAATTATTTTATTGACATTCCTTCATTTCCTTTTATTACATTATATATTTTTACCAGCACTAAACTCTATCAAAGCGTTCATTTATGGTCTGCATTACGTGGGGGTGCTCTGTTCTGTTGCACAAATCTTACTTTTTTTTTTCATTTTATGTAGTAATACCTCAACTCATTAAAAAGGGATACTATAATTCGCTTCGCATTAACAATTTTTTTTTTTACATCTTGAGCTCCAAGGCAAATTTATCTATCTCATTCAAGTCATAACGATAACTGCGCGTAATGTATACATAAGTCGTACTGAACTTATTACACATTTCAAACTTAAGCTTAATTTTCTATTCATTGAAATTTTTCCCTTCAAATTTACTTGTCTAACAACGATCTTTTTATACGGCAAAATTTGGCACTTACATCACTAGACATCCGTCATTTGGATGCTTATACTTCTTTTATTATTATTATTACGCGTATTAATGAGGTGTTGTTCCAGCGATAGAATATCTTAATGAATCACGCAGTTGGTATTGGTAAAAAAATTAATTTAGATGAAATATTAGGACAATCATGATGGTAGTGCGTGAAAATCACAATATAGGCAACCTTCCGTAATTTATTCTTGGATAGCACATTGAATTATTCCAAATCGTTCCGCAGTCCTGTTTTAAACTCTGGTGGGACTTGCTTTCTAAAACAATCGTCGAGAAATTGGCCCATGCTTCTGTATAAATGCCTTTTTACGCCACCCAAACCATGACTTTCATCTGGGTATATCTGTAATAATAATAGTATTAATGCTAATAGTAAGTAAAGAAAAATGTGTTAAAAAATACCTGTTGCCTGAACAATGTTCCCGCTTCTGACAAAGCTTTGACTAAGGCCATTGATTGTTGTAAGTGGACATTGTCGTCAGCAGTGCCATGCACGAGATAAAACATCTTGTCTTTTAGTAGTTCAGCTTTCTTGCTCACGTCCGCTTCATCATAACCTTTATAATTGTCGGTGACGTTTGGAAAACCATATATCTCTCTGTGTATGCAGAATCTAAGAAAAACAAATGAAGGAGTAAGGAGCAAACTGGCAAAAGTACAAAAAAAAAAAAGCTATGCCAGTAAATAATCTGATCAATTTAAACTATAACATTTCATAATGCACTTTCAATTTTATTCATTTCATAATATACATTCGTGCCCAGACGTTATTTTCTATGCCTGTGAAGCATGTATAATATTCCAAATGTTTAACTGCCTTCTTGATTTTGTTACACTGATGTAAGAGACATAACTTTTTTCAAAGCTGATATGGTTATTTTAATATTCTGCATAAAAGAAAACCGTTTTCTTTTGTTAATATTTTCCATGCAATGGTTCAATGGTTGTGTATAAAATATTGTTGAATTTTGAATTTGAACTTCAAACTGCGATAGCAGATGGCGCTGTCTGTATAATCCGAAGATCACATCATGTAGTTAAGCCGCCCGCAGAGGACGTTCTAGTGTGCTCCATCAATACGTAACCGAAGTTTCTATTGCGAATGCACTGGAACATTCAAGAAAGATATGAGCGCTTCACAACCAGACGCGCCAAATATAAACACGCCCGCGAACAACTACAGTTATATATCACTTTATTGTTTTTCTGTTTTATAGGTTTTAGGTGTTCTTTCTTATTGTTGACAAATTTAGCGTTAGAAAATACACATAACTTGAAGTTTATTTTCAACTATTGATCGAAGCCATTAATTCTGGTAGTTGAAGTCAAGAATTTTTGAAATTATAAAAATAAAGACACAGGTTCCTTTAAAAAAATATTTTTCACTTTTTGGAGGTGCTTGGGCTATCACTATCACTATGCAGCATTTTTAAATATGTTTTCTTGCGTAAGAGGAATTATACTATGATACAAAACTTGCAGCGGATGAATTTATAAACCTACATCACTGACGTCATTGGGAGAAATCCATAATCTTCGTAAGAAAATAAAATAACTAACCAAGTATCCGAGAGAGCACTGTTATTTGAAAATTAAATTTTTATTGAAAAAAAAAGTACTTTTTTCTTCAAATTATAAAATGCTAGACTATTTAAAAATTACCGCACAAACGCGTACGGTAAATGGTTTTGGACGGTATACTTTCAAAAATATGACATTTTCGCAGTGAAATAAAAATGTACTTTCGCGATGCTAAACTTGAGAGATATAAACCGTTTTGTAGTTTGCATGACGGATGACGATTGCGTGGACATATCTAAGATGCAAATTACGCCTGTCATTTGTAGTTTGCATGATTCGTCAAATGACGCCTCAGTGGACAGTAGGGCCATAGTGTTTTAGTAACGTTCCAATTATTTAATATTACTATGTATTTATAGACGTCATCTTAGTTAGACTTGAGTGTACAAATAAATACTTTTTATTTAATATATCGCTTCTTAGATTATTACAGACAACTCCTTACATTTTCTTATAAGTGAATGTAAGTACATGGAAGCTGAAATGGTAAACTTTCATCAGAAAATATTCCAAGAAATACTAGAAAAATTATCGAAAAATTCAAAATTTCTTCTAAATGGTGGATAATAAAGAAAATACTTTACTAAATTTACTATCGTCACGAAGGGTAGAAAGAAATTAATATTATATGTAATTAAAAAACGATATATAATATTTCTTACTGCAACCAATTCTAATAAACACTTCAAGAAATCCTTGCTTATTGACAAAAATCGCTGTCTCCTTCTTAGATGCATGCATAGCACATGTGCAAACCTATTGGAAATTCGAACTTTACGAATCAATTTCTAACCATTTTAGATTGCTATGCAACTACTGTAAATTTTAAATGGTCTAAATACGAAAATGCAGCAATGCGAACGCAAAATTGCTATTAGATGTCGTTCAATTTTGGATAGCTTTTGATTTTGTACAAAGAAGGCTATTGCCTAAAAGTATAAAATTATAGGTATTAATGTACAAGGTAATTAAATACTAATTACAGGCTTTTGAATTGGTGATTTAGTAATCTAATTGTTATTTTTGAAAAATGCAAAAATGGAACCCAAATTATAAATAAAGGTAATATGTCAATTTAATAGTAAGATATCATCCTTAGTTATTTTTCGATTCCATATATCAAACAATTTGAAAGACATCGTATGCTGAAGGTTGATAAAATGACTTCGCTAGCAATGTCCAAGCCATTGAATGGTTTAGTTTAATTCCGGAAAAAGTGATATAAAAAGATTAGCGAAATGATATAACTGAAAAGTGGATGTTTCGATTATTTTCCATGGTTTGGTTTTGTAATTTTAAGTAGTGTTATGGGAATGTATTTTAACTCTATACATTTATCGAGGAAGCGGCATGGAAATGTACGGTACTTTGCATGGAGGCCGCGTTGTAGCTACGTAAATAACGATTTGATTTATCAAAACACCTGTGATAACAATCGAAAACAACTGTGAGGGTACGTCTTTTAACCACATTTTCGCTTAAACCCGACATGATCTAATTTCAATAAAATGGGCGAGGGCTTCACTTAATTTATTATTTATGTTGTAGGATTCCTTTATTGACATTAATTACCACTATTAGTTCTATCTTTTTTTTCGTAATTCTATTTCTCATTGGAGTTAAGATATCTCTGAAAATGGAGAATGATGGCTCAACATCAGTACTGCTGATAATCCAAATATTGTTTTAATACTCTATAGTTTTGTCCAGCTACTTCGTCTGTGAAATATCCAAGGAGAAATTGCTTTCGTATATCGATATCGGCATTTCTATCAAATATATTTATATATCTTTGTTGAAGACGTTGTCCAAATTCAGCCGGAACCGAATTAGTATATTAAGTACCTCATTTAGATTGAATATTTCTTCGTTTAGCAAAATACTTCGACCTTCAAAAAACTTAATATAATCTGACAAATATTTAAAATTTACATGTATAAAAAGTTAGCTGATTGATTAAAGAGGGTTTTTTAATAACATTTTTCCATACTGTCATCGAACGTGACTTACCTTTTAGATTAATTACTATGTCTCTGATATGGCCAACATTTTTACAATAAAAACTTGCTTCCGATCAAATATTATAACTGGGGCAGGTGGCAAAGGCAAATCCGGAAATTTTGTTTCGACAATAATATTTATAACGTAAGAGTAGGATATATCAATTGTTTCGTTTGCAGATATCCAAATAAAGTTGTTAGAAATATTAGATTTTATGGAAGCCATTACTTCGATGTAACACTGATTGTGAGTTAAATATATTTGGCAGAGCCTGACTTCATGAAGGATATGCCTATTAGTGTATTTATATAAAAATTTATGCAAAACAGGATTCTACAATTTAGGTAGAGGACTGTTAGCTGCAACAAATGCTACACGTAATTCTATATTGGAAGGTATCCTCATTGCCACACTGTTTTTGTTGGTGCATTTTTGTTTGGACGTGTTGTATCAATTGTTATTAACAATGAAACATACGCTAACGATACCAACGTAGAGTATTGATTGTTATGTTCCCATTGATCGACCAAACGACACTGACGAACGATTTTATGCGCGTGCAGTATATATTCAGCCGCCCGCTGATAAGATGTGACGAAAAAAAAGATGTAAAAATATGTTTCCACTAACAAGGCTTATAAGAATATTGAGCAGATGAAATACTTATAGAAAACAATATTGTGGTATTTCGCTTTTTTATAAAACGTTTTGGATATAATTCCTGTTATATGCCAATTTTGTGCGGGATACCGCCTGTAGTCTAAAAGAAAGAGTTGACAATGATAACATAATATAAATTGTATAAATTCTACGTAAATGAAATCACTGGTTGACATCTGTTCATAGAATTTTGAAAAGTTAAACCTAGTACGTATTGTTTCATTCTTTTAAGAAATCGAATAATCTCGGAAAGTAAATAATGACTCTTACCATATAATTTCCAGTTCGTTACTGGTGCTACGGCTACTGCACAATGAAAAACATTTCGTGGACTTGCAAGCGCCAACGCCGCCACAAATCCGCCATAACTCCAACCCCATACTGCCACTCTTCTTTTATCGATATAATGTAGAGTGTCCTTCAAATATCTGTAATTGTAGCGTAAAATCAAAGTGTGAGTTCTAAAAGACATAAGATATTCAACTTACTCAGTAACTTCTAGCTGATCAGCTACTTCAACGGAGCCTAACTTGTAATAGACTTTATGCAACAGTTGGTGACCTTGACCACCAGATCCTCTTCCATCGATTTGAGCTATAATAAAATCTTTATTGCTTGCTAAAAAGGTATTCCAATCCACCCTCCAACGTTCGGTGACCAATTGACTACCTGGACCGCCGTATACTTGCACCACCAACGGATATCTAGTAATTTCTTCTTCTCTCAATCCCGGTGGAAGATGTAACCGCACATGAGATTGATATCCACCCGAGATCCGAACGGGGAACGTTTTAATCTGGGGCATGGCATCTTTTCGACCCTTTCTCTTAGCAGGGAATTGTTTTGCATCACCAAAAGTAGTTTAGGCGTAGGTATCGATGCCCTATATAAACTACTGCTCGGTATTCCGGGACCAAGGCATTCTAAGACGTAATACGTGGCAGAGATCGGACTGAAAATCGCGCTGTGATATAGGCAAGGCGGTTCCGCTTGTATCTCTTTCGCTTTCTTCTTTTTCCTTCTCGGAATTGGCGTTGTAAATTCATCTTCTTCGTCCTCCGTCCAGTCATCTGGTCTCGGACGATTTCTCAAGATGAACTCGTGCTCGTACAGATAAAAAGGAGCTGTCGTTGGAGTTGGTTCGGCGACGCACGTTAAACAAATTGGCGGTTGTAGTGCCGCCCCTGCACGGGGAGGAACCGATGTGACGCGATACAAATGCTGCTGCCCTGGTTTGCCCTCAGGAATACCCAAAAAATAACTAGAAAATTTTAATACTATGTGCTAATTACTTATAATTGCAATATTCAGTATAAATTAATTAGTTGTCTCATACAGAGAAGGAGATAAGATATTTACAGGCAGTGCAACATTTGAAGGTATGCATATGGTCAGTCCTAGCGAAAACTGCACCTTTAATGACAGCATTGTATTTGTTCTTTAAGTGTAGGTAATCATCTTGCATTTTATTTTCTAAGGCCAAATTTCTTTATCACACATAATCGATTGAATTTAGCTAGGTCAAACGGGCTGTCTAATTAAATACTTTACGTCGATTAGTGTACTATGTATGGCTTCTTATCTTGCTTAAACCGAAGTGACTTTCCTACGTTAATTTATTCGTTCATTTTCTAGTGTAATGGGTTAACTTTAAAACGTAAAACTTACAATTAACTTTTATAAAGAATTGATATCTTTGTAAAAGTTTTATAAAAAGTTCTTTGTCAAAGATCTTTTTCAAAGAACATTTATATCTTCCTAATTATATTTACCTAATTCTAGTCGTAGAAATTACGAATATGTAATTCTGTTTAAACTAATGTTAGAGTTAATACTTGAACCGTAGATAAAACTCAAGACAGTTAGTTGGTTTCCTTTCTCCAAGGTTTGGTCCTTAATTTATAACTGCGATATGTACCAACATTTTGTTCGTTATGTTTGACAGTACGAAGCTTGTGAGTAGTGTTTACATAGTTGCCAAGTCTATTAGGGTATTTATAAGCTTTAATCCTCTGATCTTACATTACTGACAATACAAATGTCAGTTTGAGAAACACAGAGAACGTTAAAGAAAATGCAAATTAACGTGCATTAACTAATTTTATTAATTTCGGTGTGTTCGAAATGCTGGCGTTAAATAAACTCCATGATTAGTTCTTTTATATTTTAAATTCATTTTTGGTATCTATTTCAATAATTACAAAGTTTATTTACAAATGTTATTTGTTTATTATTTCAGATGTGAATATTTTTACCTTATTAGATTGTAACAAAAGTGATAAACAACAAGTTTATTGTAGTATCAAGGAAGACAAATAATTTTGACTAGCAGCAATGATATTCGCATACAAATGAATATATCTCGTTAATTTAAGGAACCTAGTTAAGCTATCGCTTGTGCTAAAGTCATGTTATATAATATCTAAGGAAAAACAACTTCTAGTAAGTTAGACCAACCGAATACATTTCTTACCAAAAAGATCCATCACAAAAGGGACACTACATTTAATATATTTTTTTAATAATAAGAATAATGACAGCATTGCCAAGAACAATTTATTACGATATTTATGATATGTTTACATATTTTAATGTATGCAATCTTTATTATTTACGTTGTGCGACAAATAGATATTGACACATTTGCTTGGATGTAATTGAGGACACGAGTGGATGAATGTGTTATGTTACAAAATCTAACTTTTTCAGAAATTGAGTTTTTTTTATGTAATTTTTCTCAAAAGTAGTGTAACACAACCCCTTCATACATTCACAAGACACGAGTGTTCTTGAATTTTTGAAATTTTCGATGGTGCTATATGAAGGATGGGTACAAAACACCTTCATGCAAAAAAGACAGTTTTTAAAATGCGACATAGCACCTTCATCCACTCGTATCTTCAATTATTTGCATTCTCAAATGTGCTATAAGACCATGTACTGTTTCGATCACTAAAAAACTTTTTCAATTAACAAAACAAAACTTAGACCATGTATTGTAGTACCTATTATATAAAACAAGAATTGCATACATACCTACAAAAATAATATTTGAAACATAAACCTAGATTTTTTTTAGTATGTTCAATCAATTATAGCAAAAGCGAAAATATATTGGACACACATTATAGACCTTGCTCATGTTCTCTAACAAAGTGAAGTAGTCCTTTGTATCGAAAAACATACTAATGCATTTTCGTGCCTATTTAAACAACAAAAAACGAGTTTGGTTTATTGTTAATTAATAAAACACGGAATAATCAGTTCTGAATGATACCATATAGAGCAACGTGTTATCGATAAACGTGTTAAGGTGCACATTTGGACCTGGCAGATACGTATGGTGACAGACATGCATGTTTAGTACTTTTCTTTTATAGACATTTAAATTATTATGGAAACTTTGAAGAATTCTACTGCTTGTTTCTACTTGCAAAATGTTTAATCATTAGCACCGTCTGATTACCTCTTCAGTTTTGTGGAAAGTAACATCAATCTGTCATTAATATTATAATATACTTAAACTTCTGGCAACTTCATTCTGATCACTTGCATAGCGGAAATCTGTTACCAAGATGACGTATTATTAATCTCGTGGCAAATAAATATTAACAACAATTTCTTTTTTTCTGCCTTCGGGATCATAAGCCCATATGCCTCAATAAGTTTTATAACTAAGCAAAAGCAGAGGGATTTGACAAAGGAGTACTCGTTTCACGGCTAGGACCCTATCTAAGCGATTTTTACAACACACACTGTACGGCCATCGGTAAAAAGGAAAGCCCCACATGCGTAGAGAAAAATAGAGGAAAAAAATTAAGTTACAACCTAACTTTTATCATACACAACGTACGAAAAATCAAGTCGCAAATCTTTTTGTTATTAGCGCTCAATAATATAGTGGTGCTTGTAGGTAAGATGATTCTTTCGTTAACCAGTCCTTTGTAAAATTCATCAATGCTGCCTTGGTGCAAGTGGCATGCAAACATAATATGGTTCATATCCGCGTAGTTGTCACCGCAAGCGCAGGCTGGTGTCAAAAACATTCCCACTCTATGAAGGTGTGCCGGGTATCTACCACGTCCAAATTTTAATCTCGCAATGGTAGTGCGGTGGTGCTTAGATACGTTGCAGTCATAGTACCAATATTTCTTACAATCATCCGAGTGTATATACGCAAAGTGAGTCATTTTTTCAGGATATAATTCCACCCATTAGTTTTTCCTTTATCACAGTTTGTTTCGCCAATTCATCAACGATTTCGTTGGGGGATGATGTTGCTGTGGCCTTTAATCCAAAATATATCCACATGGGTACCTTGCTCTCTATGTATTTTTATAACATAAACTATGTCTGATATGATGAATTTGGTTTCTGTCTTATGTTGACCCTGTATAGACATCAGAACACTAGTAGAATCCGACATGATTGAGATTCTTCGATACGCTGTAGATCTAGCATAAATTAGAACCTCCAAAATAGCGACAGCCTTCGTAGTAAAAACACTTGCCCCTGGATCCAACTTACATGATTCGCCGTGACTACTGTGAAGCACATAAAAAGCACAGCCACATCTCTTTTCATCTTTAGATCTATCAGTGAATATACCCAATAAATCTATTTGGTTTTCCATAATGGATTTGAACAACCGGTTATCGTACATGGGGTGCCCTGTGTATGGTGGAAAATGGATTTTTATATCCTTCTGCATCCAGTATAATTGTTGTCTATACAGTGTGGTACAGGTTCTATTGTCAAAATCTGAAGAAACTCGGAAAGCTTCCGCAAGAATTGGCGACTCTTTCTTAATCCAATATGTATCAGTAAAATCTAGTTTGCTTAAGTCAGCAATTTTACCTAAAGTTTGTCTGAGATTGTGTCTCTTCAGCTTAAATATATACTTATGTTAGTCGCTAAAAATTCTCTTCTCAGAATTAGTGGACACTCTCCCACTTCAATCTGTAGCGCCCTAATCGGAGCGGATTTCATAGCTCCCACACAGAGGCGGAAGGCTTTATTCTGAACGGTGACCAATCTTTTTAAGTTGTTTTTGTTGGTATTTCCGTATGTAACACAAAATAATCTAAAACTGTATAGATCTGTATATACACATGTATGTACTAAAATCAGTTTCCCATCCGACTTTCGTAATGCATCGCATAAGGTTAAAGACTTTTTCGCATTTGAAACTATGCCATTGATGTGTTTTGTCCATTTTAATTTATTGTCGATGAACATTCGCAGGTACTTTACGCATGCTTGAATGGAAAATTTCTCATTGCCTAGATTTATATCGTTCATTGGGTTAAGTATATCTGCTCCTGGTGAAAAATATGATGTTTGTTAGGGTATCGAAAGTTGTAAACCATGTCATTAATTTGTCAACTTACATCGACATATTGCGAATGAGGGATACAGTTTCTTCTAAAGCGAAGTGTATAACTAAAATCGAAATATTTTGTAAAAGATAATAATATTTTGTAATTAAACTGACAATCTGAATTTTCAATATTACCTATTTAATAATAGTATGATGGCAATGTGAAGAATGCAAAAGGCGGCAGAAAAATAGTTGAGTAACAGAGGTCTAAATAAACGATAATAATAATTGATGAACATTAACTGGAGAGCATGATAACTGCTCTATGATCCTTTAATGGTAGATAATTTTTTTACCGCATAACGTTATCGTAAAATATACTTGCCGTTAAGGGTTGTATGTTTCAGCTAATGCCCTGGAGCATTGTAAATGCAGTAACAACGAGAAAATCCGCATCAAACATCAATATTTGAGTTTTGTTGTACCTATCTGCTGTTTTCATTTCCATTCTAGTGATGCATGCAGTTTTTAATACTCATTTTTTAATATATTTTTTATTTTAATGTAATGCATTTGAAGCATTGATTTCAGTTTAAAATTAAAATTTCAAATTTATCTAAATGTACGTATTTAGTATATTTGCGGTTAAAATATGCAGCACTTCTAATTGTCCATTCGTAAACGGTGTATTGTGATTCTCACATTTTTACGAGTTATCGATAAGTTATGTGCCATTATTCACTATTAGTATACAGGTGTCCTGAAGTCAAGTAACAAGCAGGATAGAGGCACCTGACATAGTTCTGAACATAGAGATTTCATAAATTTTGGTCTTTAAATAACTCATTTTGGAGATATAAATCCAATCCAATATTGTGTTTAAGAGTGGGTCATTAATAAATCATAAATTAGAAATTCATTAGGAGGAAAGATTATCTTCAAAAGGAAAACAAAACCAGATATATTAAGAAAGTAAATAACAAACATTTAAAAAACCTTATTCTACCAAACCACATTTTTTTTAATAGTTAGACAGGCCGCGTTGTACCTCCCAATAAAACGAACAACTAATTTTGATTGCAAAAGAATACTGTATGGTATTCGAATACCATGGTATTGGCTGAAATTATTAAGCCTGTTTTGAATGTATGACTAAAATTGCTTGTTAGCTTAAAAGATATTTATTAAAATACCGTTAAAAAATGTTGAATAGAAATTGGAAAACTTCTGAAAAATATGCATCGCATTAAAAGATGGTCAAATATATTTTTCCCTGAACAGTGCGAATTAAAATAAAACAAGGATTACTTAACACGTTGACTGCCGTGTGTATAAATGTTATGCACAGTAACCAGGTCCTCGGCGCCGTGTGTATAAATATTATGCATTTGTTACGGTGTCTCGGTTTCTTAGACGCAGGATTACATTATATTGGAACAGCGAGGTCAAAATTTTATATGTATGGATTTGTGGCAATTTTTGTAAGGGTTATTGAATAAAGGGATAAAAGCAACTTTATGGAATATTATGTGCTATTTTGACGAAATTTTATATTTAGAATATACAAATAACTACAAAATTGTTTACAAAAGATATAATTAAATTATTTTAGTTTGACTTATGAATTCTGAAAAAGCATTCTATGCAAATTGGTGGTTTCGCTGGACAAGCTAAGCACACATAAGTAACCTGTTTACTATGTTTCATGGCATATTTTCTATCACGTTCCTTTGAAAGCTTGGTGTAACAGAACTTACACCGTTTTCTTTTATTAGTTGTGTGTAGTTCATGAATACCGGTACATGTTTCCGGTTCAATATTATTGTCAGTGGTGTCTCTTTGCAGTAATTGTAAACACAATTTTTCACAATGTACCTGTCAATACTTCCATAGCAATTTTGCGGAACCATTTCACCGTTCTTCGTAAAGCAGTAGAATATGCCGACATTTGGTCGGATATATCGATGAAAGATTTTGCAGAATTATAGTAACAAATTGCTGAGGGCTTATTTTGCGCACCTCCTTCTCTAGCGCTTACTTCTGACATTTCGTCACCATGTTTTGTACTTAGGAATAATATATCTCTTTTATCTCTTCACTTGGCAACTACTATTCCATCCTTTTCTTCTCCATAAATTTCACTCCGTTTCAATTTTTTACAAACGACAGCCTTTGGATTTTCTTTCCTGTTGATTCTTAGCGTACCAACCATATGCGTCTTCTTCTCTAATAACAGTTTAGCCAAACGAACGCTGGTATACCAGTTATCAGTATACAAAGTTCTGCCTTCGTTCAACAGCTCATTCATTAGTTCAAGGACGAATTTATTAGCTACTGGATGGAATGTTTGCATTTTTGTCCATACTACAATAAATCTTCATGCGATACGTATAACCACCCTTAAAGCATAATTTATAAATCTTTAAACCAAATTTATGTCTCTTCCCCTTTATATACTGTCGGAACCCTATTCTCCCACGGAAAAGAATCATGCTTTACTCTATGCACACATTTTCCGAAGGGTTCTAGCACATTTTAAAGTTTCTGTTTATAATGTCTAGCAAAGGTTGAATCTTGTAAAGTCTATCTCCTGGAGAACATTCTTCATTATTTGAGAAGTGCCACATTTGCAAAAGTATCTCAAAACGATTTCTAGTCATAAACTTCGAAGCTGCACTCGAATAAAGTAAATGTCGACACCAATAATCTTTCAGGGTTGGCTTACGGTCCAGTCCCATCCAGATTAGGATTCCCAAAAACTTCTTCATATCAGCTGCACTAGTGGGAATCTAGTCTGGATTTTGGACTAACAGTTTCATTTACTATTTCTTCAATAATTTTTTGTTCGGCGTATATATTCGTTTGCACAGCCATTAGTTGAAATACTTCTTTGGTTACAATTTTTAAGTAAATGTCTAGCTCACTGCGGCCTTGAAACTCAGCCGCAAGATTTACAGGTACTCCGGTACGTATATTAAAAGGGAATTTTTTAAAACTCTTAACAATAGTCCTGTCTAAATCATCACCACGAGATTCTACTTCCGATAAAGCTCTTGATTTTGAATATATTTCACTGTCACTTACAACAGTTGAACATGAAGCACCTACTTCTTTTTTCGATAATCTTTTGTTTCTTTGCTGCTGCCTTGTATTCTTCCAAATCGGATCCACCATTTTCACTCTCTTCTTCATAACCCGGATCATCATCTGATTCAATGGTATATGGCTCTTCATCGCCCATATCAAAATTGTGTACACATTCTTCCATTAGCGCCTCCAACCTCTTTCTTTCCTTTTCTTCAATTTTCCAGGACATATTACTAATTATTACCAAACTTTTCACCAGACTACTCACTACAACGGTACACAAAGGACTGAGATTCTTGTAGTCTTATCGATGTAATAAATATTCGATCACCCCGCAAGTCCCGGACCCAACTGCAAAATTTGGCTTGGCAGTCAACGTGTTAAGTTCGTCGCATTATTTATTTAATGTGTGTAGCGCACACACGAAATGCATTTGCAATTTATTTCTGTTTAAACAAACAATTTGACGAACTTGGATATTGGTTTTATTTTAACACTTTCCCCTACATATATAATTAAAGATATAGTTTTAGGTGGGAGGTGTAGGGGCGTTAGATTATATTAATGCTCGCATATTAATTAAATTTGCAGTTGAATTTTTCTAGTAAACCTATAAACCCTTCGTATAAATTGTAGATACAATGTGGGATATTTTCACCGATATTTTTGTGTGAGGACGGACCGTAAATGCGGAAGACGGTACTATACATGCATGAATTTTATACTCCGTCGGTTTTATTCTTTATAAATGGAAATGGACCGTTCTTCGGTGAGCGCCAATAAAACTCGAGGCGTCTAGAAAAATATTGTCTGCGAATTGTTTCTTTTTCCCCTTAGCTATATACAAGTACTCTACTCACATAACGTCGTTCGAGTGATCCCAGGCCAAAATCCTGGAGACTTCGAATTTACCATGCGTTAGAGGCAGGACCCGCCTCTTGGGTATATTAACGGATATAGCGTGTCTGAAGTATCCAGCAGGGCCGTCGCGTACCGGCGCAACGGTAATATAGTTCGAACTGTCCGTGCCGAATAGCGGGCTGTCGCCCATATCCACCCAGCCCTTGCCATCTCCGGAGACCCTTTGTGTCTGTGGGAGGAGATAAATCAGATTATATCTAATAGTATATGACACGTGTTTTTCTGGGTTTTTCAATTTCCCGGTGCTTACGGCCAACATGGAGCGTTTGGACATCGACAAATCTTTGATCCAATTGCCGGCAGATGTCAATATTTGCCGGATCAGATATATGCTGTGAAATACCTTTTTTCAGGACGGGTATTTTTAAATTACGTCAAATAGATTTTTCTGCAAGTAAGGCATAGATAGGAATTTCTTTTTTGTGCAGAGTAGCATTTTATTATACCGGGCCAGTATAAATTTGTATTATGGTTTTTTGTCAAAGCGTGTTTTGGAAAATTTCATAAATAGAACGCCTATGCATCAAAAAATTACAACTAAGTACCTATATATACTGAGAGAAATTTTGTGTACATTTCAAATAATGGCAAGTAAAACGGTCAATAGCATCACCCCGTTGTAACAGGTTAATGACTTCTGAATATGTTTGTCCAAACTTCCTTTGGTAGCTAAAGACTTAATTAAGGAGTTACATTTAGTTTGGATTCAAGTAAGTGTTTTTTTGAAGGAAAACATATGTCTCAGAATTATTTAACAGATCGTTCTATTTGTTAACTTATTAAAGTTTGTAGTATTACCGACACTTGTCCCTTATCAGCAGGAAGAACCACCAAGGGATCAGAGCTCTTATCCCTCACAAACCGTTTCGTCTCAAGAAGCAGTCCCTCAGAACAGAGGTATAAGGTTGCCCATGGTGGTCACCAAGAAATTCGTTGGTAATGGCGTTTACTCTAAGTAAATTAACGTCTCTGACATTGGTCGAAGTTTTGAGATGTTCAATATCACAAAGTAAATGAGATACAGAAATATCCTTTTTTACAGGAATTGAACCAAATGTACCTAACGAAATAAACTTCTTAGCATTACGTGGTAATTCAGTATCAGACAAGTTGACAAGCCAAGCATCTTTGGTAGTGATAAAATTGTCTTGGTGGTATTGTGGCAATAAATTGTTAAATTTGGCGAAGTAGTTTGTTTAATTTTGTGAAATAGTTCATTAAAGGCTACAGAGACACGTCTCTCAAATTGAGAAAAAATATAAAAAGGAACAATTTTGATCAATTCAAGTTAAACTTGTCAATTGTTTTGTTAATGAAAGCAATATCGTTATAAGTAACAGAAATTTCAAAATTCAATACTTTTGACCCCCGCCTTAATTCGAAGTCTTGTATTTGACTGGATATCTTGCCTCTGGCGTTTCTTAGTAAATATTGCATGTTGAGTGAGCTGTTTAGGATGTGGTTTGGAATTGTGTCTTCTACATCTAAGGAGGAAGGATTTTTTATTGAGCGGGGAAAGGTCACTAGTTGAACCCTTCACCTCAATACCTAAAGATCTATTTATTCAAGTTATTAAATTTCTTTTGGATTTATCCGTTTTCTCATTCAGTGAGTAAGTTTATAAACAAACTTTCTGGACTCCTACGGGTTCTCCCTTAAGCCCTATTTATTTATGAAAAGTTAAATAATTACAATTCATCCTAAACTCCTTGCTCCACCTAAAGGTACTACACGAGGCTACTTATTCCAAGTACTATATGAATTCCGTGACATTAGAAATGTTCCTGCTGTAACTAATTCTTGGAATGTGAAAGATTCCATTTTTCTTAATCGAGATCCCAAAAAATAGTGATTTTTCTTTTTCTAAACCCAAAACCCGCATCAAGTCATTGAGATCTGATTGAGTAAGGAGATGTGCTTCATTAGAAGGAACATACGTTAGATTACTTGAAAAGGACACATTTAAAATATCGTTTATACCTTCCTCGCGCGCGGAATTTGCAAAAGAATCGAATGTATTGGAGTTAAAAGTTCACAATTAGTTTTTTTCAACGGCTTGCGTACAGATGGAATGTCTGGATTGCGTTACTTTGTGTTGTTTTGTTTATTTCTTTTTGAAAATTCTTTAATTTTTGTACGACAGAAATTATAGTCCATGACGTGTTTTGTTAGTTCGCTTCAAATCATCAGCTTTCTGACAGGACTTCAGAAAAATTCTTGCTTTTGTTCTATTGAATTAGCTTCCCGTAACACGAAACACAGTACATATGTGGACTAATATTTTGTCTTGAGCCAAAATATTGTTCATAATAAATTCACTTAAAGGCTTCTTTTCGATTTTGTAACATATAATCCACAAATACCAAAAATTGTCCAATTTTTTTATACCCTCTTGCACGGTTCTCCTTTCTTGGAAACACAACTCGTAAAACGCTGCGTTAACAAAAAATTTAGCAAACTACGCAAGGATGGAAAATTCAGTACACACCTTCCCAACATAGTATAATTGTTAATTCTGACTTTACCTAATAAAATGTTCCTTCCTTTTGAAAAATAAGGATACTTCTGCTCGTGGACTATTTTTAATAATAATAATAATAATAATAATAATAACAATAATAACAATAGTAGTTTATTTCCTTCCGATATTTTCAGATACAAAGAACTTAAATAAACATATAACACAAAATTAAAAAATCGAAAAAGAAATCACAGGATGCACTTCAAATGCTAGTAACTAGCTGTGTCCTCCCAGTGTAACCTGGCAAACAAATAACATAGTCGTTCTATCCGAGGAACATATGCCTATAACTAACTTAAATTACTATTCTGTGATGGCTCTTGAAATTGATCCAAACAAAAAAAAAAAAAAAAGTATCTAAGTATCCATGATTTCCTAAAACGAGTGCATCAACAGATGCTGTCTGAATTTGTACTTAAAAGCTACTAATCCCAACGATTTGAATCCGAAGGAATTCCATTGTGCAAGTGAGTTTTAAATAAATACTCTGTAATATTCGTTTAACACAAATTTCGTTTGGAGGATCTCGATTTAATTTTGAAAGGCGCTCAAACTTTCTACATTATTACTTACAATTTTATAAAAGTGCGTAACACGAATATACTATATTGACACAAGTTGTATATTAAGATGCTAAAAAGAAGAACATTTGGCTTAAATGCTATAACCTATTAGTAACTGCAATAATTTAATAACTAATTAGTTTTTGCAATATGCCTGTATTTCTAAAACAGTTTGTTAGTAAGAATTTTTATTTAGGTTTTAGATAAACCTTCAGAAGACAAAAACATTAAATTTATGAATAGATTTCCTCAAAATATCTGATGATGAACTTTTTATAACTTAATATTAATAATTAATAACAACTATGCGAAATTACACTAACTATTCAAGAAATATCTGCATGCATATGTATGTATATGTTGTATATGCAGAAAAGATTCTACATTTACTGATATAATTACATAAGATTTTACTTACTTACCTCCTGACAGTGCCACATAGGTGTCTTGCAAACGGAGACCAAAGATAAATTTTGCGGTCGATTCAACCATACAACGGACACTTCAGTTAGGCTAATCCAAGAAACTGCGGTGAAGTAGTACTCCCTGAGGGGACAGAAAGTACAAAGTTTGCTTGAGAACGAACCAGACGCGAAAGAGCTTTCACTTTAATTAACATCTCAAAAAAGTTCATGACAATTTGAAAAGGAAATTGTAAAGATCCATCCCGGCATTCGCCACTCTTAGAATCGAACAACAAAAAAGAATTATGTTCACTTTACGCGCTGTTTGCTCTTGGCTTTTAGGAGAATCCATTTTTTTAACAGCTCACTTTTTATGGCTATTTAAGATCTAAGGAAGTGAAATTTCCAAAGAAAAGTATTAAACTTTTAAACATGAATATATTAGCATACCTTAATCAAGTTTATATTTGCATAGAAAAGCTCTGGTAAGGCAAAAAAGGGGGATCACATTATAATAGAATTATCGTCAAATAAAATCACTAGGAAAGGTTTTGTAACTTTTTTATGTATTTTCAAAAGATGAATTCGCAACAAATTTGTGGCACTTAAATTACATTTTTTCTTTTTATTTAATCTGCGTTTCGGAGGAGCACGTTGTTTTAAGAGATTAGTCAGATGGAAAATATGGATAAAGGAAAAACAATTCGGAGAAAAATAAATACTATTTAATAATGGGCATAATTATCTCTTCTTTAATCTATGCATTCACACGGAGTGATCTCGAACCTATGAATACAAAAGATTATGAAACTTTGTAGAGCACACTGAGACTTAAATTATTTTAAAGGGATGAAACGCCCCTTCAAAAATTGGTGGTTTTTTAACTTTCTCAATATAATTGAAGTACAAAAAAATAAGTGTAAAAAAAGGTTATGTTTAAAAAACCTTCAAAATACCTGTCCAATGGAAGTTATTGTATTTAAGCCTAACACTTATAGGGCTGCTCTTTCTACCACCATATGAAGAAGTTGTGAATACAAGTGGCGTGCATTTTAATTCTGCTTAAAGCCGTATAGAGCATTCTAATGTATACTATATTATTGGCATACTTTATAATCCTGAACTAGCAACCTCAAAAAATATGGGAGTATGCAATGCGTAACTTATTTGCGGCGGAAATTTGCTCTGAGTAACTTAATTTAATTATATATAATTCCTTATTTTTTTAATTCCATTTTGCGATTCGCTTATTATAAGCGGCAATGAAAGACAAAAATTGTTTCTTTGGCAGGAGTACAATAGCATTAAAAATACATTCTTTATTTTTGAACGAAAGAAATGAGTCCAATTAGAAATATATATTTAAGTTCGCTTATAAATCACAAGAAATATGGAAAATTTTATTAAGTGACATCTTTTAGTTATTTCTATTATGTTTGGCAGCGACAAATTAATTATTGTTTATGGCCATGAAATTATTGAAGGAATTGTTTAAGGTGGTCACACACAAAAGTTAATTTCGTTTTTTGGTAATAAAAAATAATGTACTTTTTCCTTCTTTAATGGTGTTGCTTTGAAGAGATTTGAAGAACTAGAAGTGATGTAAAACAATTTATTAATTTTTTTTTTAATTTAATTAATTTTCAAGAATAACAGACGATTAATACAGAATATAAACCAATAAAGAGTAGTTAAAGTATACCTATAAGACTGAGAAATATGTACAACTGCACTAGACTACTAATGCTATCGTTGTTATTCAGTTTGTAACAAAAATCTAAGTGTAAAAGACTGGAGAGATATGAAATCTTTCGCAAAACCAGTTCTGCTGAGCAATACCGTTTTTACATTTCGGAAAGTATTTCTAAAAGACTTTTGTTAACAACGTCCTTTTTATATTGTAGAGCAATATTAGAAAATAATTTGCAGCCTATGATATCTTAAAATATTTGCCTGATTCCAAGAAAGACAAAACAGAAGTTGACTGAATGACTAAATATATTAAAACATCACAGGTTGCCAATACAAAACTAGTTTAGGGGGATAGAACAACAAAGGAATCTGTCAATTAGCTTACTGGAAAACGGTTTCCAGAAGTTACAGCGCTTTGACGCCATTAAGCATTGTTGGAGATCATTAAAACTTGAATACTTCACTAAAAAAAATAATAAGTAAGTATATAGAAAACATCTGTGAATGACGAAGGACTAAGAAAAGTCTATTGTATAGAAGAGAGAAGAAGGTTAAAGAGTTAAAAGAAAGCAATTACGGAGATTGTGATCTTTTCTAACATATATGAATTCGTTGCATATTGTATGGTGATATGCGCACTGCATATGGAATAGCTAGAAGGATTTATGAAATCCTGTGTCAAACATTCTTTTATAAATAGCTTTGAGGACGTCCTGCTATTAATTATTTTAAAGGTTGATGCCGTAATATGCGTTGGCAACTTTTAGGCAGAGTTCATTTAGAAGTGATACGAGAAGAATACGACAAGCGACACAATCAGTAAAATGTGCCGTGTAAATTTAGTTTAATTGTCGTGTTACTGGTTGTGTGGCTTGTTATGTTGCGTATCGTATTCGTCCGATGCACATTCTGCCTAAATTAACACGGTGCGTGTCGTGTTGCTGATTGTGTCGCTTGTTGTATTGCCGTCGTATCACTCCGGTGTGAATTCTGCCTAATACTAACTGGTGATCTTTATTATGAAAACAGTGGGTCTGTTACAGGTGTGTGGTGATTATCCTGATCTCTAAAATTTTACCCAAGTGGTTAATGAACATACCAAAATTAGGTCTGGTATGCAATTAGACTTAATACTATGTAAATGTATTACTAACGTGGCTTTCTCTGTCATGGTCTTTAGCATACATGTTTATTTTACAAACATTAAAAAAAAATTAGGACCAACAAAAGAAAGTAACTGTTTCAAAATGTGGTGAAATTTTTTTCGCAATTTCCATTTTGTCATAAAAACATGATTGATCCAAATCTAGAAAATCCTTTTCTGGATACTCTTCATTTATTTTTTTAGGATAAAACACAGAAGGATTCGATAAAAAATAACCATTGTTTTCGGAGAAAAAGAAATATAAAGACTACCAAAGATGGACTTCAGGATATAGTTTAGCCATTAATTCCTCCAAATAAAGTTTTTGAAATATAATACTAAATTATTTAGAAAATAAAACAAAATATACCAATTCTAACACGATTGGATTTTTATAGGTTATCAAACAGGATACAGGAGGTACGAGAAAGGCGTTCGTGCCTGAATCACCTTAAGAGTTAATTTAATCGGCCTAGAGTGCATCTATACATCACAAAAAATGCGCATTAAATATTTATTAAGTGCTCTATATGTATTTTGTATTACATTCTTGTTTTTATTTTTTGATTCCGAAGTCATCAAGTATGTTAATAACATGATAAATGAAGCACGTACTAAATATAACTAAAAATTATATTTATTTTAGTGACAGACTGTAATTTATCTTACATTAGTCGATCACACTTTACTCAATCATTTAATCGAAGGACGATGGTGCAGTTGTTCTATATGAATGGATTTTCGTTCAATATCATTCTCAGCACGAAGTTACTGTCTATTAATATTTAGGTCGTGACATTCTTCTTAAACCTGATTCTGAATTTTCTATTACTCTTGGTAAAACACGCATTTCATTTTCGTCAGCATCGTAACAGTTCTTATTCGCATATGTGATACGTATTCCTTGCTCCTTCAATTTAAACCTAGTTTTTTTAAGCGTTCGAAAGCTCTTCTTAAAGGATGTCTTCGATGTGGATATTTTTGCTTATAAATTCTAGACGTTAGCAAAAAGCTCGGCTCATTCTTGCCGAGAATAAATGTCATATTAACTAATTTTTATTCGAATTTAAATAAATTTTCAATTACAGTATTACTATACAGAAGATAACTGTACAATATATAACTGTACGATGACAATAAGAATAAATATTTTTTTGTTAGTGGTCTAGTTCGTTATCAGGGTTTCTTTGTTCTTTTGCGAATTAAAGTCACCACGCAAAAAAATAATATCATACTTCAAAATCAAGCTACTTAAAATATGGTTAAGTGATCTAAAAAAGACATCAATGTTAGATCAATAAATCGTTACAAGACTACATAAGTGACTAATAAATTCAAATTGTCAATTTGTCAAAGAACAGCAATTTTGGACAACCAATATTTAATGCACATTTCGGCTGCATTTCTTCTCAGTTTCTGTTTTTCCGTGCCTTCAAACACATACAATCTCCTGAACGTGTATAATTTGGAAAAAAAACATGAATTATCGGAGATAATAATTTAAGTTTTGCAGTTCCCGAATGAATTACAATACTTTGGTTATTCCTGACTCGTCCTTTGACAGTGGCAAACGAAGAATGCGGACAGATCATTTTCCAAGTAACCAAAAATTATTTAACAAGCGCATTGGAGCAAAGACTTAAGGAACTCGCTAACACAACAATCGAAAATAAAAAAAGGTGAGTGATAGACAACGATTAACTAATTACTTCAGTTACTGAGAAAAAAAAGTTTGGCGAAAAAGAATAATTTCTGTAATTGTGAGTACCTAAATATATTATGACTTTTGCTTGACATTGAGGAAGGAAAAGGGAACCTATGTCTAAATTAGCACCGCAGCCAAATCACACAAAGTTGCGCTACTGGTGGTGCGGCAATTTTAATTGCGGATTGTTTATATGCTTTGTAGAAAATGTTTAATTTGTGGTTTCGTATAAAGATGGAATTAATGTAAAAAAAATGCATGATGTACGTACCAGAAACATCACTGCAACGATCTTGCAAAATGTTCCTTTTAAATGAGAAATAAAACCGATACATTCGCCCGCGGTTGCTTTTAACACGTAAGTAAAATTCAGCGTCGGAAAATTTATATCGTGTTCCTTTGATGTCTCCTATATATAAAAATGTTTACTTGACCCGCAAACGTAGAATGCTGATAGTCGTTTCGGCTATACGGAAAGATATTTAAGGACTCCTACAACTGCCAATCCACACAGAGCACCCCATTTCGTTCGGTGAGGACGAATATAAATGGATTAAATATTTTATAGTGTTAGTGTGTCTTACGCAATTTAGTGTGACACGTAAAGGTACTTTGCCGAACGAATTTTCTATTAGCCTAATGGCAGTAATAAAAGATCCCCGAGGTTTTTTCGAATTGTGACTTTCATTTTTGATATCGGCGCTTCAATAAAAATTGGAAATAAAAAAGGCAGCGAATTATTTTTTATGACGCCAGAAGGCGGTATTGAAAGTAACGTGTTCCACACGTGCTTACGCTATAAAGTATATTTTCGGGTGGAAATGAAACTAATAATTTTTTTTTCATACGTGCTAGGGTGATCAAACATGGTTCAAATATGATTCCGCCATAGCGATATTTAGATACTATTTAGTCATATTTGACCAAACACATGAGAAACTCATTTCAGTAATCACTGAGATAGCACAGGTTATAGAGGAAATATTGACTGTTATAAGTTTGAGCGAGAAGGAGTATGAAGGCAAATAGAAAAATAGAAACGTGAGGTAGAAGAAATAAGAAAGGCATTCATTTTTTCTTTTATGCCGAATACTTCTACATAATAAAAATATTTGTCTATGGATTTTGTATTTACTAATTGATACGCTTTATTTTAAACAAATGTATTTCATCATTCCTTTGTCAGAATTTTATTACCATCAAATACAGGTGGCCCTTTGGTGCATAGAAACTCGGGAAGGTAGAAGTCCTAATTACTGACACTTTAAGAGACAGAATGATGTTAATGATATTTTATATTGTAATATAGGTTTGTAGTAGGTGCATATTAATTAATTAATTAATCAAAATGCCTTGGGGGTAACCATTATCACCATAAAATTTAGATTTTTCAATTTATTTGTTAGCAGCGCATTTGTACAAATTATTGACAACCGAAAAAGTTAATTTGTACCAAATTTTGACCCTCGCACGGCCAATTATTGACACATTAAAAAAAAATAAAAATAAAACTTAACGAAATATCCATTTTATTGTAAAGCTTAAAAATTACATAATTGTATTTTAATACACGTAGTGTCATCTACGAATTAGATGAATTTTGTACGGAAGAAAAATCGAGAATAAAGTTAGCTTTTACACAAGCACACTGTTTAATTTGTAACACATTTTCCTTGACATCCCAATTAATGACTTAGAAATGTTGGAAGTACTGACCATTGGCTAAACAATTTGTAGAATGCCAATTCATTTAAAACTGAAGGGTCAGGAATTAGTACTATATTTAAATGGTTTGTTACACAGTGTGGCCCTGGATGCACTAAACAAGAGGAAAAAAAAAACGAACTTAACGCAAAAATGTCATTCTTTTTTTTTGCTTAACTCAAAACCAACAATTTTGAAACAAAAATCTAAATATTGTTTTTAGCAGCTGAGGAAATTGCAAAAACACACTTTAGCTGAAGAAAAAACAATTTATTTTATTTAACGTGATATCCTCTATCCTCTACACACTTTTCAGCTCCACGTACAAATTCTTTATAAACATTAGTATTATAAACATGCTATTGAACATAAAAACCCATAAAAAGAATGGGGTTAAATCAGAAGAACGAGCCTATCTGTTTCTAAAATGTTCTCGCAGATAATTTCTTACCAATACTGTTGAGTGAGCAGGCCATCCATCTTCTTGAAAAAAAATATACTTTCAAAGTTCGGTTCACTTCTTACTGCATGCAACAAAAAAAATTAGTTATTTAGAGTTTTAAAAATAATTAGCTTTACTTATCCGATTACAATGGAAGATATCCTGTTACCTGATTTAACCAAAAACATGAAACTTAGGAACCTTTTTGCTTAATTTTTTTGTGTTTTTATAATTTTCTCAGTTGCTGAAAAGAATATCGGAATTTTTTGCCTTCCTACTCTATTTCTTCCGTGGTTGCTTCTAATAACTTCAAAACTTATGCTTCTCTCCAATTATATGCTAATATTGGGGTTTGATTTATATATACTTGATTAGGTAATGATATGTATGTTGGTGGGACGAATAATACAATACGTATCTAGTCTAAGAAAGTCCTGAAGCTTTCCAGGGAGGGATAAAAACCAATTTCCTATTAGAAGAAAAAGAAGATATTCTGCTGACAACTATTTTGCAGCATTTTATTTAATGGTGCAATGACAAATATATTAGCAAATATTCAGAGAACGTGCTTCTCGCCTATTTTAACAATTTACAAAAGGAGAAGAAGTGGAAATCCTCAACTCTGTGGTCCCGTTATAAAATGGTCAAAGCGAAATTAATTATTAGACAAGGAGTGGACATGAGTCAACACTTAAAATTACAACTGCTAAATGCTAAACACCTTATTATTCTGAATTTATTAAGGTAAATTCAGTTGAATTTTAATTAATAAGCATGCGCTTTAACACAGGATAATTTATGTAGATTGTTCTATTAGTTGGAGCATCCGAGGCACGCAGATGCCATGAAATGGTAAAAATGACTACTGATGAAATAGAAGATATGGGAAATTTTATTCTGATAAAAATCTCTGATAGTAAAAGAAGGGAATTTTGATCTTTTACACTCATCGGAGAAACTTTCTGAAAATATATTGAAGTTTACAGAGGGCAAAAAATATGCCAGATAAGATTTTCTTTTGGAATATCAAAATGGAAAATGCTTTAGAGTGTTATGGGTGCTCATACTATATCAAGTGTATCCAGAAAAGTGGCAATTTTACTGAAATTGAGGAACCCAGAATAATACACTGGGACTGGGCATTGTTTAAGACACACTTGAACCACGTTGCCGATGGATGGTTGAGGAAACATCTTTGAAGAGGCACTGAGGCTGAAGATCAACTGGGGTAGCTGAAGGTTAGATGGAAGAATCGTGAAAAGAATGATACCGCTAGCAAAATATTGTACCTGAGTAAGAATACTGATGAAAATTACAACGAATCGTTGTCGTTAAAACTAACAACAACAAATCGGAAATCTAAATTCGCGACAAGGTATTTCAAGTGTTTAATTTTCAAAATAGAACAATTTCGCATTGTACGTTTAATATTCAATTTATTGATAAATAAAAATTCTGTCTGTATGATCACCAATTAATAGATTAATAAAATTTGAATTGTTAATTCTTATGTATTTTTATGTTGCTATGATAACACTTTTCCCTCCAACGGCAGGAAAGTGGAAAGTAAACTTCCGTCGGAAGAAAAATGAAATGTCGCGGCCGTCTACTCAGTCGAGCAATGTTCGATTTATTGACTCTTGAAGAAAGAAGTTATCTTATACTGGGAAGATATATTTAAGAGGTTTAATGTTTAGATTTCGTAATAATAAAACTATATGATAGATTAATATTCATATTTCAATAAATATACTCATCAATACCCCTTCAAAAATGCTAAACACCTTATTATTAATCATATTATAATCGTATCATTGATTTTTATGAATATCTAAAAGACTATAAGTAAAAAATAAACGAAAGACATAGAAACCCCTGATTTTCAAAGGTAGTTTAATTTCCTCAAAATAATCAGCCGAAACGGATCCGTATTCGTTTCGGCTTTTAGATAGTCCTATAAATAATAATAATAATTTATTTATTGTCGTAGATCGTAAACAGCACACATATTGTCAGTAAATGGAGGAGATTATGGACTACAACAAGTAACTTCTATGAAATCGAAGTCCACCTTCAGTCCTAATTGTCGCGGTTTATGAATTCCTCAATGGTATAAAATCAATGCTTATAGATAAATGATTTTAATTTTTTTTTAAACGATTTTGGAGAAACAGCTGATCTAATTTCTTCAGGAAGTGCATTAAAACAAGTTACACACCAATAGTATGGGCTACGTTCATATAGTGATGTTTTATGACCTGGTACATTTAGTTAATTCCTTGAACGTGTTGTCATATGATTATAAATATCCTTATTTTTAACAAATCGGCTTTCGTGACGTTTGTAAAAGATTAAAAGTTCGTACAAGTAGAACGATCCCAGAGGCATGATTTTTAATTGTTTAAATAGCGGTACACACAATTCTCTGGTTGATGCCCCTATCATGGATTTTATTAGTCGTTTTTGATGAATAAGCATCTGTGTACCGATCTCCGGAAAATAATTGCACAGCGTAATCGTGATTCAGCATATGAATAGTAAAATATACGCAAAGCGCCTACACCGACAGCAGTCTTCAAGTTTCTTGGGCCGTAGTATGCTTCACAGAGTTTTTTTATTCTATTGTGCAACCATACTTTTCAAATTTTAGACGATAATCAACCTTCAATCCCAAAAACACAGCTGATTAGCTCTCAGCGACCGATCTGTCATCACATCAAATGTAAAGATTACTAATAGCATCAACACCTTTGTTTTCTGAGGATTTAGTAAAAGTCCGTTACCTTCACACAAGAGCGCGTCTGAAATAGTTTTTGTCGTCCTGATAGCAACGACTTAGGCATTGGGATTGGCGATGCAACAACTGGTATCTTCAGCATATTGATTAAAAGGACATCCAGGTAATGACAAACACAATTCGTTTACATATATGACAAACAGCGTAGGTCCCAAGATGGAATCTTCAGGCACACCGCAAGTGATATCTATTGCAGGTGAAAGATATTGCTTTCTGACGTTGCTCGTACGAGTGTGGACAGCAATAACTGTTTGTCGATAAGTTTTATCAAACACACAAGATTCAATAAATTCTGAAACTACGAGTTGGTTACTTTCACTTGTAAACTATGGTAATGCCATAACACTCAAGGTCAAATTTTACAAAAGCGTACATTCTAAATACGTTTTGACCAATATAATCGATAGAAACCCTCAACACTTGACGTTTAACACCACAAGCACGCCGATATTAACTTAAGTAATTAAATTCCGCGTACCGTTGTCACGGCCCAACAAAACGCCATCGTTACTAATTAGTTAATTTGCTAAACTGCCTCGCAAGAGAAATGGAATAGATTATCTCGCTTACATGCCGTTCAGCGAGGAGGGTGGCTTCACTTCGCGCATCCTTATGTTCGAGGGATCAGCGAGGTCGGCCACGGTCAACTTCACCTGCGGATTTCGTGTTCCCGGCTTCGGATATCTCAGGGAACGGATGTCGGGGTAGAGTCTGCCCTCCGTCGGCGAACCGTACCACGGGAAACGTAATTCCTCTACCAGGGTATCGTTAAAGGACGCGAATACCATCATGTGACCGTCGTTGGACATCCAGATGGCGGAATTCGTTCCCAGTATTTCCTCTGTAATCAGAGAGGGGCTTAATTATTTACGTTGGCGTGATAATCGCCTGATAAATGTTTAAATCCCAGCGTGTAACTGGGCGGAATTAACTTGTAACGGGGCAGATTTCGCAGAATTACAGTAAGGGTATAAGTAGGCGGACGTTCATTCCTTCATTTAAATTTAACAAAGATGCGTGCAATGGAAGAAATTAAAAGAGATTTGTCTTGTTTCAGAATAGCTAGGTCTTTAAATTAAGGACAAATTCTATGTATTTGTAGATTATGCTAAATGCAGAAGGAAAACTACAGGCTGTTAGGGAACTGACTTTGGTATATGTACCCTCATTAGCTCTGTACTATGATCTGAATTTGAACAAACTGGAGTTGAAAACCGATTTGTCTATTCGTGAAGCTTAATGACAATTTTGGAAACATTCTCCTGAATATAATATATTTTTATTCTTTTTTTTTTACAAAAGGTATTATAGTTTTCTTTTTTGTACGAGTTGGTAAGGTTTTGCATAAAAATTAATTCAGCACAAGCAAAAATGTACGATGATATTTGAAGAAATCAAGTTTCAAACTTTCAACATTATAGCGGACACATGCATGCAATTCGGGTAAATGTGCCAATGATCAGTCATCTAACTTATTTTCAGGAATAATATTAACACTAAATGTGCAATATTTACGCATCTCAGTTTAGTTGAGTATTTAATGTAATTATTGAAAACTCAAAAATAATTTGTTTTTAAAAGCTAGTCATTTAAAGGCTTTTAAAATAAAAAAAGATAGCTTTTCGACCAGTAGTTATATAATAAAAATAATCCGAACGACATAAAATACTAAACTCAATCTCCCATATCATTATTCAAATAACTATTTTCAAAATTATTGTCTTATGTATCCCTTTTTTGTTCCAAGTTCCTCCTTCTTCTCATCTTTGATAACTCGTTGTTTCTTTTCCCTTAAAATTTTCTGTGTATTTTTCTAAACGTACCAATCGTGTTTCTTTTCGGATATTTTTTTATTTAAAGCAGTTTGTTTCCTATCTATTTTCCTTTTTAAAATTACTATATTTGTGACTGCAATTTTTCAAATTGTAAGAAATTTTAAGTTTCCCCTAAGAAATATTAATATTTCTCTTGGTAATATTATAAGCTAGAGATTATTTTTTTCCTAAGAAACAGAAGTTTTCCTATAATATTCACGTAAAGTACTTGTATTATAAGAAAGTTTCCAACATTTCGACATTTTCCCTAAGTTTTTGTACATTTACCCCCATTCAGTGCGGAAAATTATCAACAAAAGTGGTTTTTACCAAGAAAAATTATATCTCTTTGCCGATCCCGGCTTTTCAATATTACAAATATACCTTCCGAGAGAAGTAAAAAGGAGAATATATGTGCATATATATGTTTGCAGTGGGAGAAATGGCATTTGTTACTGCTCTCCAAACGTCGACATAACGGAGTTTGATAGATCCATCGCAGTTGACATGAGAAGAAAAAACAAGGAAGCTGTGGTAGCCGGAGATTTTAATGCGAAGTCCTCAGCATGGGGGTCCCCGGTAACCGACTCTCGAGAGGAACACCTTATGGAGTGGGCTGCGGAGCTGGGTCTTGGTGTACTCAATCGTGGACTGACACCACCCTTTGAAGAGAATTTAGTAAATCCTTTATTGATATTACCTGGGCATCTGAGAACATAGCACGGCAGACACATAACTGGAAGGTAATGGTGAACTATATACCGACCACATTTGCATTTACTTTGAGATTGGAAAGGATACAAGATTGTCGAAAGATCGAGGTTTAAGGCGCGTTTTGGACAGAAACAAGTTCGCACAAAGGCTACGGGAAGAGATGAAGGAAGCGCAAGTGGTTGATCCAAGTGCTTTCATCGAATCAATTACCGCGCTGAACAGAGAATGTTCAATCGATCAGAACGCCTCATGCCGTATTGGTGGACTGCAGAAATAGAGAAAAAACGGAAAGAGTGCTGTCGGAAGAACGGATGTATAAAGAGACAAGGAAAGAATTGAAGCATCTGATAATAAGGGCCAAGAAAGAACAATAGATGAAGATAATAGCAGATCTGGAAAACGACATTTGGGGAGACGGTTTCAGAATTGCTATGAAACACATGGCCAGCCTCCCACTTCCATACAGTCCGATAATGTAACAGAAAATCAAATTCGTCAGAAACTTATTCCCAACCAAAAATACCGAAGACGAACTAAACGGCGCTATAGCAAAGATGAAAAGGGCAAGGCCCCGGGGCCAGATCATATAAGTACCGATTCTGTGGAGGTGATAGTTGACGTCATTCCAACTGTGTTACTGCAAGCTTTTAATGAGCCTATTAAGAAAACAAAGTTTTCCCACACAATGGAAGAAGGCAATAGTAGTCTTACTGCCAGAAGGGGAACCAATGGCACCAGTCCCAGCATTTAGACCTATATGTCTGACAGCATCATAGGCAAAATCTATTATTATATATTATTAAAAACAGGCTTGAAGTGGAATTTGGAGAAATTAGGTGGGCTGTCCGGAAAATCAATTTGGTTTCGTGAGGGGAAAAGTCAACGAGTGCACGCGATCAAGGCGGTTGCCGGGGTAGTCCAAGCATCCTTTCGAACATAGATGGGTGGTGATGATAGAGTTGGACATAAGGAATGCACTTAATTCCGCATCTTGGAGTCGAATTATAATCGCCGAGTTAAAACGAAGGAACATCTCAGAGTATCTTGTTAACATAATTGAGGACTATTTCCACAGGAGGAAAATCTTGCTTTCAAGAAAAGTGGCGATGGAAGTGAATGCTGGTGTACCGCAGGGTTCGGTGTTGGGACCGACCCTGTGGAATATCTTATATGACCAAGTGCTTCGCGTGCAGCTGATTGAGGGAGCCACCACGATAGCATACGCGGATGATCTGGCATTGCTTATAGAAGCAGACAACACACGCACATTCAGAGCGAATGAATCGCTAGAGAGAATCGCAGAATGGATGGAGCAAAATGACCTGCAAATGACTTCCGAGAAAACTGCGGCAACCGTCCTCAAAGGCTCTCGCAAGTGTGTCAAATTTGTGTTCATTTTTTTGCGTAAACCAATTACAACAAAGAGGCAGATTAAATATGTAGGCGTAATAATGGACCGCGGGCTAGAGTTTGGATCGCACGTGAAGCACGTAGTGAAGAAGGCCGATTCGACTCTCATGGCCTTACTCAGAATCCTACCAAACCTAGGAGGACCGAGCAGTAAGCGGAGAGAAATAATGTGTGGAGTAATACAGGCGCAGGTGCTGTATGCACTTCCGGCATGGGCAAATGGTGGAGGACGACTCATGCCCGGACTTTGCATTGGAAGAGACGGCGAAGCACGTGATTTTCGAGTGCAACAAGTGGACGACTGACAGGAGAAAGTTGGAAGAAGAATTACATCATGAAATAAGTCCAGACAACATAATAGAGCTCATGTTGAACAATGAATTTAATTGGAGAACCGCTAGTAACTACATCAGGAATATAATGGTAGCCAGAGAGGCACGAGATAGGACGTAAGAAAGGAAGTCAAGTGACAACTGTGCTAGTCGAAGTTAAGCCAACGGCAGTCCCGGCGGCACGATGGAGATAGAATGGATGGTTTCAGTGGGTATACCGGTCTTGCACACCCCAACCGGGAGTCCTACACTACCGCACAGCGCTAGATCTAAGCTAACGGTGTTCCTAAAGAATTTCCAGCTACCAAAAAAAAAAAAAGAAGAATTCGAACGACAGAACATACTAATGTAAGCTGAATCTCCCATATCATTATTGAAACAACTCGGAAATAGGATACATTTTAAATAAAATTGTTTTGGGTACTTATCACAACCTATTTTTAGAATCGTTATCTTATGTATCGCTTTTTTCTGTTCCAAATGCTTCCTTTCTCTCATCTTTGATAACTCTTTGTTACTTTTTCTTTAAAAGATCCTGCGTTGACCTTCTTTTTTTTTCTAAACGTACCATTCGTCTTCCTTTTCGGACATTTTTTTTTATTTAAAGCTGTTTGTTTCCTATCTATTTTCCCTTTCAAATGTCGTTTTGCGTTGTAATACAAAGAAAACAAGCAGGATTAAAATAGCTAAAAACAAGTACAGTGGTAGACTAGAAAAAATACAAAAAAATATTGAGAAGGAAGTAATAAAACAATAGAACGGAAAAGAATAAAACGAAACAAACCCCAAAAATCGGGATCAGGGAATGATGATACGAATGTTTGAAAATGACGAAAAAAACAACGCAAAGCTATATCAACACATAAAAGAAAAAGTAAGAAAAAATATATGAAAGTAGCCCTTGTTCAAAGATGGATACAAAAGAAGACGAGGAAAATGAATACACAAGAACACAAAAGGCCCGGAAAAACTGACAGCCTAATAATTATTCGAGAGAATATAAAAAAGAAGTAATGAATACACCAAATTAATAATGATATGGCGAAGAGTGGAAGAATTAAAATGTAAGAAATAAATGTACGGCTTAATGAGGTATATATATTACAGAGTACGGAAAATTAAACGAATGGCAAGTCTATGCCAACTTCCAATCTCAAGAGAAGAGATTTAAAAATATATGAAAATTATGGGCAAAAAGCGTGTTACTTGATTAGATTTAGAAAGTATAAAGCTGTATTCTTGCGTTATTAGGAAAATATTAAAATTGTTTCCGACGGGCAACGTTAACAGTAAATACAATTCTTGCCACAACAATAAATGAAAGCCATAGTGAAAACATTGATCTCCATTGATTATTTATAGATTCCACCGAAGTAGTTAAGATGGAGTTAAAGGAGAACTAGTTTAAATAACAAAAGAAGCCTAGGAGTATTTGAAAAATTAAAATGGTAATAGAAAGTAGGAGGGCAACAGTACAAACACTTGAAGGGATAATGAAGGAGATACGAGGAATGAGTGATTGTCTAATCTATTCCCCTCAATTAATGGAACTTCCAAGATGTTAGATTATGAGTCAGATAGTAACAAGTACTTGTAGTGAATTTAAAGATACCATTTGCCTTCAAAAATGTTCATGCAGAGATAGATAGATATTTCTAACATCCGATGAAAAATCAATGTATAGGTATAGGGCACTTCAAGATGTAAGAATATTTTAAGGATCATTTTTAACGTCTGTAACAATTTTATTGCACATCCTGTAGCGATAATCATCTGACTCTTCATTTAGCGAGTATGATTTATTTACTTACAGCATATGAATCGGGGCTCGTATTGACTATACAGATCAAATAATCGACCTATAGTCAGGGCATGGCAGGTCGGAACTATTTGGAAAGGGAGATAGCATGAATTACTTTATTTCGCCAATAAAATGCAACTGCGGGCTAACGACTGAAGCGATGTATCATGTGGAATTACCAAACGTATCCCTACTTCTCTCTTGCCGAATGGTTCCGACACATACCCCGACTATAGGTCGACTGTTTGATCTATATATTACGTCCCTATAAGATAATAGTAAAATGTAATATTAGCAAATAATAATAAACTGGTTTTAATGCACAATGAAATTGTTTTAATATGCTAGGTAGCTATCAATAATCATGAAAGCAATATATTTGAATCCCTAGTTAAAGTTAGTCAAGCTAATCCTCTATTAGTTAATGGCGAGTCGACGGCTTGAGTAACCGATTAAGTCAATAATGATTAAATGTAAGTAATTATATTTGGTAAGGCGGATAGATATAAATCTAATATTTAAGTCTATTTATCATTTATTGTTAAAATTTACTGCGGCATACATTTTTGATTTTTCTAATTTTCTCCATTCAAATGTGACGCCCTTTTACTGACAGTGTTGAGTGATTATGATGTGAATAGTGATGATGATATTGGAAGGCGGTAGAGAAGGCATTTATTACAATACACAAAAAAGATAATTCTCAATATCTATAAAACCCTGATGGAAGAAAATAGCGCAGTATGAATCAAGAACGTTGAACAATCGTCGCAATTAACCAAAGTGTCTTTACGCACAAATGTAAGGTAATTAAAATTGAGAAAAATTAATGACTATGAAATTGATACTATTGGGTAGCAGATTAACACCATGTACAGAAAAAATGTTGTACTTAGATGTGAATACTTACATAAAATTATGTGAAATGAAAAATGATGGGTATACCAATATCAGACTTCTAAACTAACCTTGCGGCGCATGCTAAAAGGAAGTTTGATGCTATAGATAAATGTCGTACAATTATGGTTAAGTCTGAGGTTTCAGAAATTTCGGTATGAGTAATTAATGACAATTAAAAAATGCAGACAGGAAGTACAATTCATATGTTATTTATACGAAGTCGTAGCATGACACTTGTGATATCATTTGCAAAGGTTGAGTGGACAGTTCAAGTATAAGTGGGAGGCGCCGATTTCGAGATGGAAGAGAATAATTAGTCTTCATGCTGGATCAGAAAACGGTTGGATTGGACAGCCGCTATTTCTGCTAAAAATGAAAAATCGTCAAGTCTAGATTATCTTGATGTTTTCAGATACCTGACCTCATCCTTATTTGAAGAATCGGTTTGCGATACCTTGCTGTCAAATTTACTAAAAGGTAGTGTGATCCGTATCATTCCCGGCCGAGGAGGAAGGTTCTTGCAAAAAGTATGCATTTCAGCAGCAAATCATCAATACTATGAGGATCATTTTACGGAGAAAATAATTATTAGAGGTAATGTACACAAAAGAATACCACGTTTGTATAGTCAAGCACCGATAACTGTATAGTCAGCACGATAAGCTAATGCACGACTGATATCAAAACCTATTACATGAAATTTGATGAATTTAAGGAGGTATCCCCTTTGGGGATGCCATGTGATGCCGGGCTTCAAAAATTCAACCTAGATAGAAAATATCAGGTTATAATAGCAGATAAGAAGGATTGAAAGACAGGCTACTCCGGCAAGGGCGGAGTAGAATTGGTATACAGAAGGCTCAAAACGGACTGCGACGTCGGAGCTGGAATATACACAAAAAGCCTAAAAAGTTTCTTTCGGTAAGCTTCAGCAAAGACACAACCGTGTTTCAGGCTGAAGTTGCTGGAATTCACCATTGTATCATTCTCTGATAGTCAGTCCACCCTTAAAGCGATTAGTTTCGCTGGTCGCGGATTCTAAGCTGATTTGAGACCGCATAAGCCATTTAAATGAGGTGGGCACCCAAAAGGAATCAACATTGGCCTGGATTCTTAACCACTCGAGGGTGAGGGGAAGTGAGGGGACGAACGACATTATCAGATCGCAAATTTAAAAAATCCATCGATGAATGGATATATCATTAGTCCAGAGAGTGGTGGCAAAAGTTACCGGGCAGAGATAGGCAAAACTTTTTCTAAAGGAATAGAGAATCTGAATTTGCTAAAGATCTACTGAGTAAAGATAAGATTGTCAAAATAATATAGGTCTGCTAATTGGTCATTGTAGACTCAAAGTGTGCATATGTACAATATATAGGCTTGGTAGATGATGCTACTTGCAGATTGCCTAGAGGAGGAAGAAACACAAGTTCATGTGTTATGCCAATGCGACGCCCTAGCGAAGGCAAGGTTTCTAGTAATGGGCATGGAGAACCCCACAGCTAGCAGCAATACAAGGAAGGCGTTCTCAAGGATGATAGGCTTAATGAAGAGGGCAACACCATAGCGTCTTCTAGGAATAAGGGTATCACAATAGATTTGGGAAGGTTGCGCTAAAAGAAGCGTGTAGGCCACTCTAACCCTAATCTAATCTAATCTGATCTAGTCTAGAGCCACGTTTATCGCTGTACTATTTGTGTATTTTTTAAGCCCATTGAATTGGTATGGGACCAACTGAAAAATATCGCAAAAGGTCGCACATAAGAAATGCTATGGGAACACATAGCTGCTGAAAATTGGAAAAATGCCATTAAACATGTATGTGTCTATGTCTATTATGTATATTTCCAAACTATTTTTTTGTAAATGAACCCGATGTTAATTATCTACTATGTATTTAAAATTTATAACTGTATTTTACTAATATCAAATAAGACCCTGGTGCATAGTCAATACAGCCCCTGGATACATATTCTATTCATATTCTGGCAGCTAAATAAAGAGTCGAATAATTCATCTGTGACGACAGGAGGTGCAATAGAACCATTACAGACGTTAAAGTGATATCCTTATATCTTAAAATGCACTCTACCTTATGCAGCTAAATGTTGAATAATTAATAATTCTATTTCCTTTTATACTCGGTTCTCAATATGATGAAGAAGCACATAAATATTATCAATTTATATAATGACTGGAACCTGCATTTGAAGCACCGAACTATTTGCTTGTGCACATCTTAATCAGCAATAGTGAATTCAGCTGCCCGTTATCTCGTTACAAACCGCACTGAATAAGCTAAATTTCGATAACCTTCGTACAACCAATCCGGAACGCCGTGGCTGACCACTCCCGGAACAGCTGTCCTCGTTATCCTGTAACCTATGTGAGATGTAGGCGAGGTCCTGTAGTAGATATCGTAATCCTGTACCATAACGAGGCCGTGTCCTCTTGGAGCCCACATCGCCAGCAGTAAATAGGGGTGATCATCTACTTCAGGCATGGGCCTCACTGGAAATTCGTTTCTAGAACAGCGGGAAATAAACTTTGATAATCACGATCTTTTCTTTCCCAATTTTATGTATAGCATTCTGCTCTTTGAATAACAAAAAGGAAAGCCTAGAGAAAAAAACGTAGATAATAATTTGTAGTTTCCTTGCCATACAGAAGGTATCTTTTGGCATTACTGAAATAAATTTGGCTGTTGTTTAAACAAAATAGGTCACTTAGTCAAGAAAAAATACATTATTTATAAAATTGTCTCATCTATTCTATATAACACAGCAAATGCTGATATGTTGTATCATTTATGCATTACAATGTATACAAAATACAAGGTGTTACTGAATCCACATGATAAATATTTGGAAGTGGAATGAATATAAGAAAATATTACACTTAATACAATTATTAAATTAGTATTTGATTATAAATAAAGTTGTACATTTAAGCAAATGTCTGTTGTTTACTTTTTTCTGGTTTACCCTAAAAAATCATTTAAAAAGGGATTTATTTTCCGCCTAAAGGTCGTACACACTAAACGAACAGCACTGCTGAAAAGCGAATGTAACAGGTGTGGACGGGTGTTCGCTGTTACAGCGAGCATTACAATTGCATTACAACCATACTAACTGGTGATAGCTAGCTGATGGTTTTCAACCGACATCAAAGGAACGATTCGTTGTAGCCTGGACGGGAATTGTGCGGCAATTCTGGTGCTCGCCAATAGATCGGTAAAATGTATAAATGGAAAAACGAAAAGCATTGATCCTAATAGGAAATTAAAGAAAATTTAAATTTAAAATTTTAATAACAAAAAAAAAAATGAAGACAGTAAAATAGAGAAAATGAGTGTGCAAATAAATAAAAAAATAAATGTAGGCTGGGAATTTGACACTGGCATTACTGAATGATAAGATTATAATAAGAAAATTATAAGAATAAATTAATAAGAAAATACTTTGCCATAAATAGCAAGTAATTTGACGGACCAAAATCACGTTGCAATGTAATAATAACGGAAGTTATTTTTTTCTATTTGAATTATTTCACATCAAAAAAAAATTGAAAAGAACGGTAAATGTTGAAACACTGGACTCAGAAAAATACGCGCATTGATTTAACAAATAGTTATTCGTATACGTATAATTTTAAAGATTTTGAACATCGTTGTATCTAATGATGTGGTCGAAAAGTCGCTGATAAACTTATGCAATATAAATAAAGGGAGTTTGCTCAAAATGGCCGTTTTTCTTTTCGTCAATTACAGATATATACATATACATATTATATTATACTATGATACCATGTAGTCATACACTGCTTTCGGCGGCTGATGATAAGATTGCCCCGAAAGTTCGTTGGTGCTTCGCGAACATTGTTTAAATGAGGGCGCGCTCTTCGCTTGTCATACCTAATTCTAATTCCGTCCTCATTACATTCGCTTTACATTACAAGTACATTCGCGCTACCCATTTGCTGTGTATGAACCTTTAGATTTTGCAATTTTCTGCTTGTAGGAGGTATCGTTATGGTAAGAAGTGCAGCGAAGTAACAGACACACAAGGTAATCGATCACTTCACATAATTATTCGGAAAAATGGTTCAAAATGCGTAAATCTCTATTTTCAAATAAAAACTGAGTGAATTAAGACAAAATATAGTACCTAAACATGTACCGTTATCTTTACGCCAAGAAGATCTACGGCTACTTTGACCTGCGAAAATATCAACAACTAAATATGTGAGAGGGAGGGCATGTATTTACAATTAGTTACAAGTTATTGAAGTCGTTTCTCACTATTCATGTGTATAGTGTATTTAACTAACAATACACATATCCAATTCTCTGTGCAAAGTTACATCTTACATTAGTTTAAGTTTTTCTATTTTGATACTATGTCCGGTATTATTTATATGTTATGCCATATCCTATAATGCAGGCCTCCTATAGCGATAATGTATTATGTGTCTTAAAATTTAGTTTAGATTGTACGTTCCTTCTGTCTAGTAGAAATCTTGTTTCAATAATTACATCCTATTTTGCAAATGCCCGATTTCTTGAATGTCGCCGATGAATTACGAGATTATATGGAAAAGTATTTAAAAACATTTTGTCATAGATTTCCACTGAGGTTAAATTCGTAAAGACTCTTACATAGTTTATATTTGTGACGAATCTGTGATAGTAGTTTTCGAAGGATCGAAAATAGTGAAGATGTTATCTATGCAGCTAAACTAAATCTTCAAAATATTCAGTGGCCTTTTTCAAACCCGTTCCCAATTGTGTCATGAATAAGTTCTAAATGGACCGGAAAAAACGATTTTGATACATACATAGGAATGTGACTATTTCCCTAGTTTGACAAAATACCCTGTTAGAGTAAAGATATCGATGCATATTTAGGTACTATACCTTCTTTTGAATTCATTCGGTTCCGGTTGACAATGGAAATCCACGAATATCTGTTAAAATATCAGGAATGAAAAACAACACTGGTATAGCGTGGAGGGATCGGATACAAAGTATTTTTCTTTTACTGTTATTTAGAGAATTATGACGCTTACACCCAAATATAAAATGCTAAATAAAAAAAAATATCTTCAGGAGGGATAGGATGCTTTCAGAGTGTCACTTATATTTCTATTTTATTCCAGACTAACTAGAAGATAAAGAATATAATTTAAAATAAAACTGACAATTCAATTATAATATTTATATACATCAAAGTAGAAATCTTTACAAAGGAATTAAATAGCGGAGAATGTTTCGTCATAGACAAAATTGACTTTTAAAAAATATAAAAATGACACTTTTGCAATAAATAATATATTTTTTTAATAAAGATTCTAACTATGAATATTTATAAATTAATGAATTTACTCCATAGAGATATGTGCTGATTTTTACAAATATAAATAGATATTTAAGAATTTTATATACTAATAATACTTTATCTGGTAATTAAAAATAAAATAATTTATATTTTCTATTTATTACTTTTTGTGAACATGTTTTTGTAATAGAGTTTTTGTTGAATTTTGCGTTTGGCTGCTGATACTCATTACTGGACTACATTTTACTTTTCGGAATAATCTTGTGAAATTATACTGACAGAGTGCTTTAATCTAAAGAAAACAAGTTGTAATCTAGAACATAAGCAACTAGGAATGTAAAAGAAAACGGTAACACAGTAGTGTAGGTAAGTTATTATTATTAGTTATTTTACTATATAACGAATTAAAGTAATGTCTGCGAAATCAAACATTTCTAGAGCCTTTTTTCTTTTATTTTTTTTTGTTACGTTACTGAAATTATTTAGTGTACCTTTCCTAACAATTGTTATGCATCTGTTTCTTATTTTGGGGTCTGAAGAATCGCACTCTATTAACTAACTGGTAAACGAATAGTATAATTTCTACTGACTAAACAATGTAACTAACATATTAATTGTTAAAAAATAGTCGAAGTCGAATTATTTGCGCAAAATTTAAAATTTCATTCGGCAGAAATATATATTTCATTGTATTCAAATGATTGAATTTTTTATTAAAAATCAATTCAATGTTTTTTTTTTCATTTCACTAATATACGGATTGTGATCGTCAACTCATAGATAACGTATCTTTCAGTCAAGCAATTGTGCAACTCTTTTTAAAATACTTCTACAAAGCAGACATTTTTGCAGGGTTTATTACTATCCTGTTTTATTTAAAGCAAGAGATAGATAATACTATAATATCATATTTAAGTGGAAAAACTTACCCCGATTGTATATCGTAGACTATATACTGAGCAAGATATGAATGTCGAAACAGTTTTTGTACATTTTGAGCTAACAGAAGATATTTTTTATCTGGAGATAACTGAAATTTCACTGGATTCAGTCGACTCTGCAAAAGAAAAGCTTACTTTAATAAGTTCTACAAACTACTTGTGGTAATTTCTCATTATGCAGACTGATTCATTTGCCGAATTTTGTTTTTCTTCTGAATGTGAAGGGGAAATAGACATGTGCTATAGATACAATTCCCTCAAAAAATTATGACCGCGGCTGGTAAAACGAATTCGTAGCTGTAATTCTAACGTATCCACTTTAAACACAATGAACTATAGTCTCGAAAGATAATACCCTTTACAGTGCCCGACAAAGATGCCGCCACCTTTTCGACGATTTACATTCCCAGAATTAAAATCTTTGTAGTTTTCGCCAAAGAATTTTATATATTAATTCTGATTTTCAATTCTCTTGCTCACGTGGAAATTTTATTACAATATACTATTTTTTTAGTATATCATTAAATTTAGTTCCATAGTTTACCTGTGTGCGTTATATTAGTATTTATGTAAACAGTACTTTATCTTTGTAGGTAGTTTTAGTTTACATAATTTTTATTTCAGTTATAATAGGGTGTGTATAACTTATTGTGACAGCAATAAATAAATGCGCAGTCTTTTTTTTACTTTTACAAATATCGATGCCAGTTTACTTGTTTAGTTATGTATAATATATATTAGAAGCAAAGTGAAGAAAGGCAAGCGCTATACTTGCTTAGTTCTTATTCAATTGAAGAAACAAGCTTTCTATGGAAGAATCCCTAAGGAGAATAAACAATTAGAATTATATACTTTCTGTGAAAATGGGTTTATCAAAAGAATTTTGCGTATAATAGGTCTTTTTTCCTTCATGATTGTTAAGTCGAAACATCTCAATTCTTAAAATTTTCAAAAATGTAATTTGATTTGTGCCATAAAGAGCAACAGAAATACAACATTAAGAAAGAATAACTGGACAATTTCTTTAAATAATGTTAAAACCTTTTGTCCGAGGTGTATGACATTTTTCCCTATATTCTATGCTCTTTTTTTTAATATAGTTTGCCAGTTATTATCTTATACATCTAGATTACAAAATCCTTACAAAATAAAGTTTAAAAAGTTTTTGTGTTTCAAGTAACGGCTCCAACATATTTATTTCTTCAAATAATAACATAGTTATTTCTGAATTTCTTAATACGGCAGGGCAATATTTTATACAAAAATTCCAATAAGTGCAATTAGATTTGTGCGGTAATAAAAGGTAATAGAATTAAAACGTTAAGAATGAATAAAGTTTGTTTTCTTAATAAAAGTGACAATTTTTTTCCAAGGTGTATAATTCTTTTTTCATATACGTAAATTCTCATTTGGCATTTATGTTTAACATTTTATACATCCATATTAAGAAATTCTTATAAAACTAAACTTAAAACAATCTTTTGTGGGAGAAGTAAGGGCTTTATAATTCTTCTAATAATTATACAAGAACACATTTCTAAATCACTTTTTAACACGGCACAGCATAGTTACGTAATTAAATGCAGATCATATTTGCAAATTATACCGTCTACACATATATAAGCCGACAATCGCCCCGAAAGCTAATCCCCTTGATGTTATGCGACAAAGCGGCCCCAAGAGATTTATTCGCAAATTTGACTTTATAGTTTCCGGGGAAGAATTCAACGAAAAAATAATTCTTAGCACCTACCCATGCGCAATCGCTGGTAGATTAAAGGAGTTGCATCTTTGCTTGAGGTTCCTTATGGCTTATTTCCCCTATGTCATCTTTTTTTGAGCCGATAGTACATAATATGTAATTGAAAATTAAAAATTCACCAACGCAGCTGCTGTCATTTCGATTACGATTCTAAATATCTTATATTTTGGTTGGGGCAGCAAAAATACTTAACATTTCTCGTTTTTTTTTCTCGCTGATTTACGCTATTTTTGACACAATGAAAATATTTGATAATTTGACATTTCACGGCTACCACATTTTTAACATTTTGAAGAGTAATATAAAAACTTTTATCAACATGTTATCCATCCATGCTGCTCTAATAAATACACGCAAATATTACGAAAGTTTTAGTTGCGGGAAAAGAAATTCGTTTAGTACCATTCCCCAATATTTCAATACCTGTTGCATTTCCTTCAGGGTGCTAGAGACAAAACATAAATATATAAATTTTGAGTGTCGTTTTTGACAAGTTTATTTTTTCTGCACATTCATAGCAAACAAAATTCGACATCTTTACCAAACTTAAACCTAAGCTCTATCTGTAATAACAAGCGAGATCTCCATATTGAGGACCGAGAATGAAGGAGCCTCTATACGTTTATGTACTTGGGTATTTAGGTTTGCTTTAAATGAATTGCAAAGTTTGTCATCTTGGGGCCGGTTGTAGACTTGAAGAAAAAAGTAACCGAATAACGTGAATCTAGGCGATTGAAAGAGAAGATATCGGACTCCTTTTCATTACCAAGAACCGTTTTTTCGCTCGCTCAGACTTGCATCGTTCGGATATTTTTTCTTCAAGTCTACGTACTTACATACCAATCAAGTTCACGGCTAGTTCAGTATGAATTTCGGTCGAAAGAAATGCGTTTACCTACTTAGTTCAAAGTTGGCCGTCCGTTAAAGTTATAGGCAAGTTGACTGGTACGTAGTAGTCTATCACGTTTCCATAAAACATAACCTGCTTTAGTAACTTAAAAGTGCCGATCTTGTTTAAATTAAATAGATTTACGAAAATAAACGTTTTTTTTCTCAATAAACACACATGCATCAACTATATCACACGATCCAGATAAATTCACGTTTCTAGTCTGAATTTGATAATATTCCATTACTACATGATATTGGATTAATCATGTTCTTATATAAAATCGTTGAAATGCGATAGAATGAATTATGATATAAAATTAATGAACAAAGGTAATTATAATTGGATAATCTATTGCATGCATTTTTGAAAATTTGTTCTATGTATTTTACCTAATAATCGATTTACTTTCATGTTTTGTAAAGATAAAAGATGATTTATCTAAACGAATCACGTCACGTATCTATCATTCAAACGTTTATCAAATGGAATATATTTAGATACCTCATCTTTCTTTTAAAAGACACGGTGTTATTTTCAGGATAATTTATCGTATTAATAGCAATTAATGTAAAAGAAATAAATATCATACTTTTGAGAGCAGAAATAATAAGTGTTTTAAATAAATTACTGCCGTCACTTTGTGTAACAATTTGCGGTAAATATATTTTTCCTTCCTATATAAAAATTTGGTTGCAAATTGCATATTTAAAAATAAGGGGCCAAAATAGCCCTGGTGGAGTGCAGAAAATTTTCAGTAAAAATACCATCTCAAAAATAGTCGTTTGGATGTTTACAGCGATAGCTAGACCGAACATCTCTTATGGGTCTGTAGCTTGGAACAAAAGAATCTGGCCATCACGAGAATTAACCTCTCCGATGTGCAAAGATTGCCATGTATATGTATAAGTGGTTTATTAAGAACCTGCCCAACAGCAGCTATCGATCAGATCTTACCGCTCTCTACATTATTATGGGAGCGTAGCAAAGAAAACCACACCCAGAATGACGCGAGAATGACACAAGGACGGAACAATTAGGTGTAGGTAACAATCTCCTGATGATGATTACATCTGAGGTATGCCCCTGGACAACATGTCAAAAAAAATTCAGCTTTGCGAAAGATTTTATCACAAATCTTAACAATAAGAGTAAGGGGAGTTAAGACCCCAAGTTGAAATTGAATAGAAACGGCATGAAATGGCGCACGGATGGTTCGAAAGTACCACGAGGGTCTGTGGAATTGGAATATGTAGACCCATAAAGGCTAAAAGTATTTCGAAAGCTTGGAGAAATACCCGAATATCTTCTAGGCGGAAATACACGCAATGGAAGGATGCATCCAGTTCAATGTTGACTAGGCAAATGGAATAAGGTAACCCTTCTTTGGGTTCCGGGATAAAAGAGGGATAGGGACACCATTCTTAGGACACGAACTCTTTCGCGAGAATGAAATAGACCAGAGAAAAGCTAACTATTAGCAGAATCTGCAGGAAATGACGTAGGCTACAACTCTTCTGGGAACCTAGAATCACAAAAGATTTGTAGAATACACCAACCACAACATAGGAGGTAGTAACCATAAGTAAGTAAATAAGTAACAACAATATTCATATATTAAGAGGGATCCTTTCAGGCCATAAGTTGTAAGGACATCTAAGTAAGCTTGAAGTAACAAAAGAATCCGATTATAGATTTTGTTGGGAACAGGATGAAACACCCATCCACCTTCTCTCAAATTACACTGCACTGTGCAACTCAAGAATGTTGCATCTGTTTTAAGTATTACAGAGATGATATCAGTTTTATTTATTTCAGTTTATTTTATTTGGAATGGCTATTATAAAATATTGTATTGTTACCACGAAAGCTTCCAAACCTCCTTTATCTGTGCTACTATGATATAGAATGATACTAAGTATGTGTTAGGTGTGTTAATGGTATCAAGACTATCTGTACTTTCTTCGCACCAAATTAGTTTAGTAGTCTTAACCGTGAGCTGCTTGGTTAATTATTACAACAATGAAATCATTCTAAAAATGTTAAGGATTCGCTCAGACTTATTGGAATAAATTCAATTTTTTAAACAAATCAACATCTCTCTCACAGTTGCATTATGTTTGAAAGATCGATAAGAACATTGTTATAATTAAAGAAAAATACTAAATTTTATTCATATTAAATCCTGAATCAAACAAAAATAATTCAAAAAAGAAGTTGTAATTATTGTTTTAATCACAAAATAACCGTATTAAAAACATTCATGGAAAATATAGGTATATTAGTATATGTCGGGTGTTCCATTATTCTCCGTTATTATTTGCCAGATTTGTTACAAAATACAGAGTAGCTTTATTATAGGTACTTTATAAGGATGTTGATATCTTACACCTTTCTATGAATACGGAAAATTCATCTGTTAAGTATGTTGGATGTCAGGTATCTCCTTTCCGCGATATAATAATATAGTTCTATTCTTTCACATTCATGATAACATGAAAGTAGAGAAAAATAATATCAATCAAAAATATATATTTAAGCTATGTGAATGAAACAAAACAATTGCACACTCGATTTCGAAACCAATATGTCTTCTGAATCTTATCGAACGCGTGCATAGTCCACTATAAGAGTCTAAAATGGCTACGAAAGAAAATACATTCAGTGGTTCATCAATTTATCAATGCTCGAAGTTAACTGTAGTTGGTACAACATTATGCTACGATAAGTTTTTCTGATATTGATTCACCTGTGAATAGCCAACACATACGCAAGCATATTTATAAATACGTAGGTACATATCCGGCTATAAATGTCACAAAGGATTAATATATTGATTTGCAGCTGGGCTATTTGATACCTACTATGTTTAAATTAAGTGCACGTATGCAGCTAGCTATAATTCATATATAGATATGTATAAATAAGTAGCAAATTCTTGACTTCAAATGACCTATTAAATTGATGGATACTGTTCATAGTGGGTCGACTAACGATAGTTAAAAATACTGATAGTTGGTATTATGTATGAGCTAGTACAACGATATGATTGCAAATTAGTAGTCCAGTAAACATATACTTATTTTTGATATGCAGATGTCGAACAAACAACTTGGTAATTTGAATTCTTAAAGTGCAAATAATTCAGCACACTATAAATAATTAATTTATGTATTTGTTGTATTAGTTAATAGATAAGGATTTCTGAAATGTAAACATAATACGTTTAATTTTATCTCGAAATTGTTCAAAATAGGTCAGAAATAAAAGAAGCTCACCTATATTTAATAAAAATTCAAAGCAGGTACTGTGTATTGAGTTGGGAGTAACTGATTAACGGTAGGTGCAAAGAGTTGTGTACTTTTCACAGAATTAATTTAAAAAATACATAAAAGTGGAGAAGGTGTTATATATTTTATGTAAAGATAACGAACATTGTTTACCCAGGTGAAACACATGCTTTACTTTTTGGATGTCAAAGCTTTTTCTAAAACAAAAATGGTTTTATGTTAGGTAAGAGAAGGGCGTTATTGCGTATATTTAAAAACGTCTACGCTGATTATTTTGAATTCAAGAAAGTTCTAGGGATATTTATTGTTTCTATTTATATTAGGTACATTTATTTGGTGTTTGGCTGCGGGAAGATAAAACTTCACTTTTGAGGTTGACCTAACAAATTTCTAAATTTCACATTTCGCCCTTTACAAGGTGTTTCGCTGGGAGGAAATTCCTCTATAATTCTTGAACAATAAGTAAGAATTTTTTTTTTTAAATTGTTATAGGATTACGATTTTTCTATAACGTATTGCTATGGATAGGCATCCCGTTTTTCGCGAGTGTATTTTAAGTTGCATAGATTTTGTCTTGTTTACTCCGTTCAGCCATTAATCAATTTACCGAAAATTTTTCACAAATTTAGTGTTAGTTTGTATAAATTTAGTTAAAGAGTTTGCTAGTTTTGTTTTATGCTTATTGTACTACATTTTGTCGGTGAATTGTGCGTTTGCGTTGTATGTCGTTGTGTAACGACGGCGTTGTTGAGTTTTGTCAGGCAGTTCCTTAGTCGACTGTTAACGTGAGTAGACGTATTTTCGTATTATATTCATTTTGATATTCTAAATTTTCGCATAAATTGAATTTTATATAGCCAATCAAGGAATTCATTTTGTAATCATTGTTAATATATTGTGTGCACACTATAGATATAAGATCATTTATTATTTTTGTGCAGGAAGATACATTTTTTAGTTTTAATTCTCTCATTATAGTTTAAAGAGTTAATTTTTCCGTTTTTTTTTTTTTTTGTGATTCATTTTTATTTTATCAATCACCTCGGTTTGGGTGAGTAGAAGCATTGTGCTTGCATTTTAGTTTATTTGTCGTAATTTTCTAGAAATTGTCCACGCTTAATTTAGTTTATTTTAATTTGTTGAAACCACGTGGATTTAATTTGTAATATTTAGGATTATCTTCCTGAATAATTTTTTTTTCTGCACTATCTGTAATTAAACCCATTTTGGAAAATAAATTTGTTTGTTAATTATCTACGTTGGGTTAAAAAAAATTTACGAGTAATTACGAAAGTCTGATTTCTTGCACTCACAATTTACTTTTCGTGGTTAGATTCAAGTTTTAATTTGCGAGGGTAACTCTGAAGTTAGTAGTTCTTTTGCGCCCTTTTAAATTTTTTGCCGTTGAGCTAGCTAAAATTTAATTTTCTTTTTCCTTGTTAATTTCATTTTGCAATTTCATTTAATTCAAACAGTACACAGCAGTATATAAAAGAAAAAAACTTGGGGCTATTTCTAAAGGTGGTCTACTGGCTTTATGTTATGGTAGTATGTCCAACCACAACCTATGTTGCTATAGGTTGGTGGTAGAAAGCGCAACAAGCTAGAGCCATAGCAAGACTTACATCCCTATAAAGCATTGTAACCACACTTTCGTCATTAACGTTGGAAACCTTTCTGGATTTATGAATTTTGCACATTGTTGTGGAAAGATTAACTATGCTTGACTTTTGGCATACAGGGAATGAACCATCTCATACTCATATCTGTGTGGTCAACAAAAAAAAAAAAAAAACGGACGCAGGCAAATATCTGCTAGTTTACGAACGCACGAAAACAGAACATGGTGTGGGCGCAGTTAGTGTTAAAATGTTATAACCATGGCCAACATACAACCACTTTTCGGGTTGGAATCTAGGCAAGGTGACTATGTGTGCGAGGGAGAATTTGAATAAAAATGTCAGACACAAATCAATAAAAATTTTCAATGACAGTTGATGCTGAAGACACCAGAGGCCCGTAAATGCAACTCCAAATCGATCTGTCATGGTTTAGTCTATGTCTATACAGAGGAATGTATTTCACCTAATCATGTCAGAACTAAAGAACTACTTGTACTTGACCGGCAAAAAGGTCAAAGAAATTGTTTCTCTCCTTACAGAGTACTGATGATTAAGAAAGCATCTACTTAGAATCGGGTTCTTGGATGAGACCGGCTGGCGATTATATTTGGAAGATGAAGAGGCAATGAGCACATGATCTAAGTTTTCCGTATAATATAGTGTGTGAGATACTATGTTACGAAGTTAGTTACGAAGAAATTCGATCTATATTACAGCCTCCTCGATGACGCATGCACCAGCTGCGCCTGCTTAGGGAAGATTTATATTTATAACAATATATGCATAATAATCCAAATTTTGAAACTCGGTATGATAGATGTATGTGAATTTTACAAATTTTACAATCCGCAAAAAAATATTTTTTCAAAAATTGACTTCTGCGTTCAATGCGTGTTTCTGAAAGAATTTTGTTTAAAGCTTAGGTCTCTGTTGCTAGTCAAAATAAAAACAGGCACTTGCTTTTTTTCCAGGACCTTAACAATCACTTTTAAGAGTGCCTTCAAACGCGTCTCCTTTTTTCAATTATAACTTGCATTAAAAAGATAATATCCAGATATTTTAATTGGAAGAAAACTGAACTAAATAGAATAAAGAATAGTTATCCTTTAAAAAGATATTTTTTTACGAAAATAAAACTTGAACGTTATAATGTTAATAACGTTCAAGTTATTAAGATTAATAACGTTAACTTTAACATGTCAACAGACACTGTTGACATTGTCAATTGACAAGTATATTGGAAGAAAAAACAAAAAAACTTGATCCGCAGGAATACATAGATTCGTGCACAACAAAATGAAGTAGCAGAAATGAGATAACACAAAAAAAGGTAAACGCGTATATCCGCGGAATATTTATTTGCATAATTTGTAGATGTTATTGGTGAATGACAAATAGAAAGTAAAGTAATCATATTATCTAGATAAATTATTAGTCCAATGCTATCATTACGCTAACGAGAGCGACATCATTTTAAGGGACACACAACAATTTTTCTATGTTTCTTAATAAACCCAGGAAATTATATTGAATTTATTCCTTATTGAAGAAAAAAAGTACTTAATTTGCTTTTACAGGATACCATATCTATCTCAATGCGCTTTTATGTTCTTATTTAATTGTACCTTTTACATATAAATGCCTTAAAATACTTACGTATGTTTGATTGTACATTAGCGATCTCACTGATAAATTGGAAGCATGCATTAAACTTATTCCTCCCCATTGATCCTTGAAAATAAGTTCTTCAGCTGAAAAGAAAAATGTATTGGTTACTTAGATATACATATGTGCCTATAACTGATTATATAGCGTATATTTTAAAAATACTTGAAAATACTTAATTATTTACACATATGAAATTGACAATTCGATGTACAGGATCGTAAATCGAGTTGTCAACGACACAATCTTATAAACATAAACATAAACCTTTTTCCTTAATAATATAATAGTGTAAACAACACTTTTAATTCATTCAAAACAATATAAAATATAATTAATCTATACCTTTAGTAAGTGTTAACGAATATTTAAATATTGGAAAGTAGTATTTATTCCAATTAAAGTGGCAACGAAGTTCGTTTGCGGAAATAAGATTATTTACCTAGAGGTTAGAAGTCAGAAGGCAGGTTAGTTAAGGAAATTCTCAGAATCCGTTTTTAATTTTCTTGGAATTCAGTGGGACTTTTCTTCAGTGCATATATAGGGATATCCGAGACTTCTAGGAACCAGAGAATAAGATACATCTTCTCATCAATTTAATTTTGTTTAAATTTGTTTTAAACTGTGGAAGTATTCAAAAATAAACGAATTATTTATTATTAATTTTTTTTTACTTCCGTAAGCTCTTCTTGTAAAAAAAAAACTGACTTGGGTATTATTGGGTATGATTTTAAGAATGTTCACGGATTTACTATTTTAGGAAAACTTATATAGGCAAGGTTCAGACAATAATATTGTTCATACGGGCGACCATCGATAACTGAACTCATCTGTTCAAGAGCGTCGCTATCCAGCGTTCTCGTGTTTTTTTTTTCCAAGAAGTGGTAGATCAATTTGATTTTGTATTACTACCTGGTGATTGACAATTAAAACTCTCTTTAAAATAACAATTTAGAAAGAAATTACTTAATGCAAAAATCTAATTCTAAGTTTTCTTTTCCTTTGTTTACAAAATGTGAGATAACAATAGATTTTCGATTATTGTAGTTTTTTTTGGTTTTAGCCGTTTATTCACTTTAACCAAAGTGAACTAACTCAAGGTATAAAATGAATACAACTAATATTTACAATAAAATCATATGTGTGATTAGTTAGAGTTACTGAACTTGTGACTGTCAATTAGTGTGGTGACATTTACAGTTAAAATCTATAATTTTTATCATGAATTGCTTTGGGGTAAACACTTGTTAAATATTAATATCAATGCAATATACATATTTGACAATAGAAAAAAGTGATGCGGCAGCACAGATAAATGTTAACCACGCAGAATCTCTTGTAAAAAAAAAAATTGCAGTTCCAAGTAATCTCTGTGGAAAGATGACATATATTGACAACAGTGAATACCTATTCGAAAATCCCAAACTACATTATTTAAAAATTGCGCTTATTTATCTCGAGATACAGCAATACTTCTAAAATTGGGCATCACATTTTTTCAATGAAATTTGAACCTCCATGGAACCTATTCCTGTTATCTAACCTTGACCACCCTCACTCCTGTAGATGTAACTGAGACAAATCTTCAAATAGTTAAATACGTGCATACTGTATACGAAACATTCTGTCAAAAAAATTGTAAAATAATAATTGCTTAAGTTAATTTTACACGGTGTATTATTTTCATGAATTAGGTTTAAAATAAAGTAATCGCTATCGTTTCAATGTGCTTTTGTTTTATTAATTTTACTGATAAATAAAAGTCCACATCATCTACCTTTACTTTTGAAATCATATTACAGGTAAGATACAAAAAATTCAACGCCATCTATCAGAAACTAATGTGGAGTGATGGATCGGGATTGATGTCATTGCACAGGCATCTTCGGAACGAATAAATTGCGTTTACAACCGATGAGTGGTTTCCGGCGATATTGCGTTATTAAGATAAATAAACCCACCCGTATATTTGTAAACTCTAAAGCCGCTATGTTTCGATATTTGGAAATGGCAATAAAGTAGATTCTGAATAACTTAAACATTTCTAAAACTAAGTACCATAGATTCACATTACAACTTGGTAATGAATATTGATTATTATTGCATTTAAATTTATATTTAGTAGGATCTCGTAATTCTGTTTAACCTCTATTACCATATTTATTATGCAATTTGTGTTCAGTTTACTTTATGTAAATTCAGGTACCCAATTTTGCTGTGCTTAATGGATTTAAAATATGAGCATACCAATTATGCATATACAGAATTATTATATATATAAAATATGTATAAAACGTGATTGTTATTGCTGCAATTTCGGGCCGAAGTTCAGTAAAACTACTGTTGCACTTAAAATTGTATTGTAAATAAAGACATTAAAGTAAATAAATGCCAAAAAGTTAAATATTCGGTGAGAAGAGAATATAACAAGTGAAATAATGTATATATAAAATACAATTTAAGATAGAATAAGCTTTTGAATAATATAAATAACTATATTAAATAAAGTTATTTAAATATTTAGTGAGGGGACAAAAACAAATTATAACAAGATATAATGAACATTTGAATTACATATTTTGAAATGGTAATTTATTGTATAAAAGAAGTCCTAAGTAACATATAATAATTGCATAGCTTAACAAAGCTGAGATTGGAATAGAATATCTCATAATTTTTTTAAAGATCTTAGGTGGGAGTAATAAAGTAGAAGAAGTTAATTTATTGGTTAAGTAGTAAATTTGAAAGTGAAGTGTTGGGTGGAGAAATTTTACCCCCGAAACATTAAAACATTATAAACATCTGTCCTGAACTTAATCTTATGGCAGAGATATGGGGTACATTATTTGATGATAGAGTATTAGACGTAGTAACTCTCGCCTGGCCTCTATATTCAACCAGTTAGCAGTAATTAATTTATGAGAAATATGTTCAAATCTTCTGATACCACAAATACACCGAAGGCAGGAGTTGAGAACCTTTTGAATACGATTTTTAGTAAAACTGTCCATAGCAAAAGGATACATTGCTGTGCAATATACGAATTGATATACAATAAAAGTATAAATTCTTTCTAGTAGGTTCATTAAGGACATGTTTGTAAGGGTATAATAATAATAATAATAATAATAATAATATATATTTGTTCTGTAAGGCATATAGCAAAGAACACGTCATACAAAAAACAGTACAAATTAAAACAAACTAGACATATAAATAAATTAATATGTAAGTATGTAAATACAATCCTAAAATGTACAAGGAGCGCTTAAAAAGTCATTCAATGAGTAAAATACTTTGCTGGCAAGATACTTTCTCAGTTGTTTTTTAAAAGCACAAATGGGCAGCTGCTTCACAGCTTGAGGTAAATGATTAAAATAATTCGGTGCACCGCGACACCACCTGTCTCTGTACTTTCGACAAATGTGTTCTAGGCGCAGCTATGTAGTAGTTAGATTTACTTCTCGTGTTACACCTATGAGTGTACTCATATTTGGTGAAAAACTCACTATAGTTATTTTTGACAAAAAGTACGGATTCCAAGATGTAAATGGATGATAGGGTAAGTATACTATTGTCTCTAAAAACAGGTTTACAGGAATCTCTGTTATGTAGCTGGTAAACTGCACGAATACAAGCCTTTTGCAGCACAAAAATTCTGTTAATATCGGTGGAACTTCCCCAGAAGATCACTCCATACCTAAGTCGAGATTGAACACAGGCATAATAGACGCTTAAGGCAGTCTCGATACCAACACTACGCGACATGACCCGCAGACCATAACACAGGCTACTCAAACTTCCTGCAAGATTCTGGATGTGGGGTCTCCAGGATAGAAGATTGTCAATTGTAACCCCAAGAAAGCAAGCGCGATCGACGCAGTTTATAGCTTCATTTTTATGGTTTATCGTTAATTCATCAGGTGGAATATTAAACGGCAAAATATATGTTTTTGACGTGTTTAATTTTAAATTGTTGCTTGTAAACCAACGTTCCATACGTTCCAAGTTCAATTCCATATTTATTTTTAATTTTTCGCAGGTTTGCTGTCGAGCAATACATGAAGTGTCATCAGCATATAAAACAGCAAGATTGTCAATGATGTCTGGCAAATCATTTACATACAATACGAAGAGAAGAGGCCCAAGGATGGAACCTTGTGGAACTCCAAATTCTACGGTCTGCCATGGTGAAGAAATCCCAGCGCCTGATGCGTCATGAGCCGTTACGCACTGTTTGCGTTCTATTAAGTACGATGTTATGAGATCAAGTGCTACACCCCTAAAACCCATACGTTCAAGTTTGGCTAATAACACCTGATGATGCACGCTATCAAACGCCTTTGACAAATCCATGAAGGCACATGCTGTAATTTCTTTTTTATTTAGTCCGGTAAGAATTTCTTCGAGCAGCTGAAAAATTGCACGGATGGTGGATCTCTTCTGTATGTAGCCGCTTTGATTTTCATGCAGTATGTCGTGTTTATCCAGAAAGTTCATCATCCTTCTGTGTATTAGCTTTTCAATAATTTTGGAAACGTTAGATACTAGAGCTATTGGTCGGTAATTGGTGATATCAGATCTGTCACCCTTCTTATATATGGGTCTCACAAGTGTGTATTTTAATCTCTCAGGAAATGTGCCGCACTGAAAACACAAATTCACTATGTGTGCCAGCGGGAGCGCAAGGGACTCCGAGCAAAACTTCAATACAGAAACAGGAATGCCGTCCTCACCTGTCGCTTTTGTGTTGTTGAGATTGTTTATTGCAGATGCAACCTCAAAGGGATCAGTAAAGTACCATGTAAAAGATTCTGGTACATGTTTAACATTATTCATTAACGTTTCTTCATTTAGCTTTATGTTTTCAACCATGCTTATAAATCTATTATTGACGTTGTTCAAGATGCTTATATTGTCGGTGCAATCATTGCTAAAGTCTTTTATGTTAAAAGTTTGTTTTTTCCTGGTGCCTCGAAGTTGTTTGATTACATCCCAAGTTGCTTTAGATTTGTTCGTGGAGTTATTGATATATTCGGCATATGACGCTTTTTTTGACTCCTCAATCTCCCGTTTCAAATTGTCGCAATAGTGTCTGTATGTTTCTTTTTCGACTCTGTTAGCACATACTCCTTCATATAACTGTCTTTTGACAGAACACATATTTTTAATTCTGTTTGTTAACCATCTTTTTGCCGGTTTATTAGAAGCTGTAATGTTCTTTTTAATTACATGTTTACTAATCGCAGTTGTGATCATTGACATAAACTTATTGTAACATGTATTTACTTCCGTTTCATCCAAAACCGAGGACCAGTCTAGTAGCTGTAGTTCATTTTTTATTAAGTTTAGATTAGAATGAGTAATGGTGCTTTACCTGCATTCTTTCATACGTTTTAATTTCCTCTCCCTGTACGGCAAATGCGATTCTCAATGCGCAGTGATCCGACAGTGCGGAGACTACTACTTCGCTATCATAACTAGCTAAATTGGTAAAAATATTATCAATTGCAGTTTGTGATACGTATGTAATCCTAGTAGGCTCGTTAATGGATGGATGCAAATTATGCGATCGTAGCAGGTCAAGTAACGATCCTGAGTGTGAATTTCGTTTACGTAGATCGATGTTAAAATCGCCGCTCAATAAAATAGTATATGTGACTTCCGACGATACTTCTTGTAAAATGCTATCGAGTATCTCAAGGAATTCATCCACGCTATGTGTTGGTGATCGATAGATATTCAATATAATCATTTTTAATTTAGAAATCTTCACCGCACTACATTCTAATACTAACTCCTTGCTTTTGTCTTTCAGCGATTTGAGTTCCACGAAGTCAATCCCAGCACGCACCAAGATACACGATCCACCATGCATGTTCAATGATCGCGCGAAGCAGGATGCCATCTCAAAACCCTCCAGAACGACATTTTCATTGGGTTTTAACCAGTGCTCTGTCAACGCTATAAAATCCGGTATTTTTATACTCTCAAGAAAAATTGAAACGTCATTACATTTATTTCGCATACTCTGTATATTTTGATACAATAAACTATAATGAGTTGACTTATTTTTCTGCGGCATTTGTTTTACGTTTTTAAAGTTGCAATTGTATTTCTCTGAAAATTTTTAAATCTATAAGGCCTAATTATAGTATTAAAAGGCCACAGCTCCGGTTTAAACATGTCCTCATAAAATTTATCCGTTACTGCAATTTTAAATGCCGCAATATCGGTATTTTTTATTTCTAATTTGCAACACTGCAATATATTTACATTATTTTCTAATAGATATTTCTTGATATCATCCTCCGCAGTTGTATTAATTTAGCTGCGAAACAAATATCCATCGACGATTTTCTGCAGCAGAAATCGTCGCATTTATTCTATTTCCACGTATAGTTTTTGGCTTAGCTGCACTTGTATGTGTAATTTTTTGTTCAGTGGTTTCCACGTCTTCTGTCTTCTTAGTTGTCTGCGTTTGTTTTTGTTTTTCTTGATGAGGTATATTTGGTAAAACCTGTAATGGTACACTGGCTGTACACGGACGTTACAGTACCCTCTATAACTTACGCCTCGCTAGTCTGGTGGCATTAAACAAATCTAGGCTACGTTATAAGTGTGCTTGGTAAAGCCCAAAGGATTGCCTGTTTGGGAATCACAGAAGCCATGTCCTCGACGCCGACGGTTGCTATGGAGACCATTCTTGGTCCAACTGCAGCGGGGGAGCCCGCTGCAGTTGGTGTTGGGTCTGAAGCAACCGTAAGGACTTATAGGACTACTACTACTACTATAAGGACTTCTCCGGCAAAGTCGGAGACCACACCAGCATCTTCAACTACATCTAACAGATAGTACTACTGTCCGTGAAGGCAGAAAAGATCTCGTTCGTTTTCAGCATCTTTGGGGGATACAGCGTGGATGTCTCCAGCAGGAAAACTGCAACAACGTACATCCGCAGGCCAAATCGGGGCCTTTCCCGTTGGTTCGTCGATGCCTCAAGAACGCGTAATAGCACAGGCACTGGAATCTGGAGGGACGGAGAGCGGGACGGCATAGCTTTTAGCCTAAGGGCCTCTCCCATCATTTTCCAGGCCGAAATTATTGTCATCCAGACTTGTGCTGAGGGCATCTCAAACTACCTACGCAAGAATAGAAGGGTAGAAATCATCTCCGACAGCTAGGCTGCCCTCAAAGCTTTGCGGGCTGTCAGATTTGATCCCGAGGTGGTATTAGAGTGCCACATAAACTTAAACAGCTGGCAGAACATTTAAATGTTACATTGAGATGGACGCCAGGCCCTTCAGGGCAATGAAATGCTGACACGTTAGCAAGGGGCACCAGCGAGCCGCCGTTTGTGGGTCCAGAACCGACGTGTGGTAGCTCATACGGAAGCATCAAAGCGTTTGTCAGGTCCCAACTTGCTGCTAGGCACTGCTCCTTTTGGAATGGATTCACCGGCGCTAGACACTGTAAAGCTTCAGAAGTATGAGGAAAGATTTCGGAAGGCAGTCTTTATGAGCAGGGACACATTGAGACTACTCTTGTTAATTGTATATTAACTGGTCACCGCGCGCTAAATAAACACATGTACCGCATGGGACCACTGAACTTGCAACTTATTTTTCGTATATTGTAATGTTATTTTTTTTGTTATTGTTCTTAACTTGATATATTCTTCACTTTAAATGTTTTTCTATGAATGATATGGGGTAGAAATAAATTGTTTCAGTCATATTTCATATTCAGCAGGTGTTTATAATTTCAAATTTAATGCGGTATATCTACTTTACGCATGTATTTAATAATGCAGAATATAAAAATACTTCCGCCAAGTATCAGTAAATTTTACATTTTATTACAATCTTATCTTAAAACCGCCAACGGAAAATACCATAGGACGGTATCTATCGCCGCCGGTAAAACATATATAAACTCTTATCACTTCGTATATTCTATAGAGGCAGGCTTATACAATATATACCGTAAAAAATATACACACATCATTTAAAATTCCACACTAACAAGTATCGCGATTATATTTTCCCTTGCTGTACATTCATAGTTTTATATATGTTTAACCAAGCTTAACACAGAAATGTTTGTTATAGCCAAATTTATAGGAATATTTAACGTATTAAATCTAGGAGCCATATAAATTTCCATTGCTTACTGTCTATCGTAGTTTTTTGCTATATCATGTCAATGTTCTAGAGAAAATTCGCATGTGAACGTCATATCGTTTGTTCTGACACCAACAACTGAACGCGCTTTCAAGCAGTCAGCGTGCGTGTTTCATAACGATTATTCATTGTCAAGCAACAAGTTGATGTAACATGCAAAGGAAATTTAGATAATTTACGGCTGGTATGCCGTACGCCTACCAAACATTAGTTTTGCTGTTTGAGCAGGTTTCATTAAAGTTGATGATTTTTGTTGCTATACTTAATAATTTACGTAGCAAGTTTTGGAATTAATAATTATTTCAATTAGGAATACTGGCCTTGCTTTGATTACAATAATCGAACAAATTGTTTACAATCAGATTTATTAATTATGAATTGAGATATATAATGACTGTGTTTCCATATTGACGCTTAACGTTGCACACATGCGGACATGTTACAGCATAAAATTGGGGCATAAGCAGTTTATTAGCTATTGTTTTGGATGTAGGTATTAATGCTGAAAAATTTAATTAATATAACATTTTTGGAAATAATTTATACAGTAGTAATTCATTTTATAAAAATATTAAAAGTATAGTTATAAGAGATGCTTGTTAACTTGATAGGCATTGTCGCGTATGCAAAGAGAAGTACTTTGCGTACTATATGATGTTGGCATATATTTCAAAGGTAAAATACAGAAACCTTACTAATTAAAAGCATGTGCATATCTGTCTTAATTGTGCATGAACCTTTTGGTATACTTCTTCTTTTTAAGTTAGACTTGTAGTGGATATGCTATAATAAGAACATGACCCTGTTTTAAACGTAGTAGAACACTCTCTGTAACAACGAGAAATATTAGTAAAGTAATTGCAGCAGCCAGAAAAAAAAGTATTTAATGAAATCTGTCTATAATAGAAAGCAAAAAGTTATCCTTAGTACTTATAAGTCAATGGAATGAACATAGTAAAGTATGATAAAAATCTTCAGTTGTAGCTAAACTAGAATATTTTATAGAATGGTGCAGTTGCAGTCTGAATTTTACTTAGGCAATCTCTTTTGGGTTTCTAACAGTTTCAGATAACTGCCCAATAGGCAAGATTATATCGTATCTACTTATGCTTTCTGAACTAAAGATGCATATAGTGCCTTAAAGAGTGTGTCATTCCAGTGGCATTGGATTTTACTCCAACTCTTTATTTCCATTGCTTCGGATTAAATGCGTAGAAAAATAGATGTGAGTATATTGTATCCTACTTTTCCAGTCTACTCTGCAAGTTTATTTATATTTGAATACAATAAATTTTCTCTATGAAAAATTGTTAATATTGTCTGTGTGTTTCTTATCCGTTGCTCCAAGAATTGGAATTGTGAGTTCGTGGTTGTAGCGGATGAATAATTAAAACAATACTCAAGTTGTGTGGAAGTATGTAATGTTCATTGTAGTGCACCAGAACTTTTTCAAAAATTAGTATTACTTTACGTTCAAGACAAAAATAATGTAATTGGTTTTAATTATTTAAAAATAAACATGCTTTCTAAATTACTAAAGTTAGAAAGTTAGAACGCATATCTATTTTAAACTAATTACATTAATTTTTTTCTAGAATATGAAGTTTAAGTTTTGTGTTTACTAATTTTTGAAAAAGTCACTACGAAACGTCATTATATACTTCAACACAACTTGAGTGTTGTTTTAATTATTCATCCGCTACAACCACGAATTCACAACTCCAATTGCTAATATTTACACTAATTTGTAGTTTTTTTCTCTGCCCTACGAATAGAAAACAGTTTTATTTATCACTTATGAGTAAAAGTTACTTTTAGTTATCGCCTAATAATAGGTAGTATATAAACTGTCTTTATTTACGGGTTTACTTGAATAAATTTTTGACCAACTTTCGAAAAATTGTACCTAAACATCAAAATACCCGAGTTTTCAGTAGGTTCAAAAAAATAATTAATATATAGCTATACAGTGTGTGTACCTGCCTATTTTTTCTCTTAGCCCTATCTCGTTTTTGATAATTATCGTTCTTTTTAAACAAAATGCTTAAAAAATCTTTCAAAAGATAGCAACCTTCACCTAAGGTAGTCGATAGGAGATACTAATTTATCTACTAAGCCTTATCGTCAGGAGATATCCACCAGTCAGCCTAGAGGAGACACCTTCAACTATGCTCTGCCTGAATTTAAGGATTATTAGTATCATCATCAGAATTAAAGCTGAGTATAAGGAGTTTGACTTTACCAATGTCACAAGAATTGAGTACTATTATTAATTTCTGTAATCTTTAATTTATTTAGTGTTTTCCTCGTTTTAGATATTTCTCTTTACTTCGTTGCAGTTTTACTCAGAATGTAGTGGTATTTAGATTGACCCTTGCTTAAACTTTGTTTACTTTAGTGATTTAAGTACTATATTCTAGGTTTTTTGTTTGTATTTGTGGGAGCCGTCTACCCGGAAGTCTCCGAAAACACTGCAGCCTCTTGGCTTTTTATATGTGGTTTCTTTTACCCATTAAAATATATCAGCCATTCCAGTATCCTACTACCTTGCATTAATCTGTACAGGTCACTGATGATGGTCACACTTGATCTACATAATCCCTCGGGTTCATTGGCTTGCCAAATATTACTTAACTTTTTGCGTCCTGAGCCTCGCATTCACGCAACAATTTTCTGTAGGTGTCCTTTTGCCTAGTAGCCTGTAAGGAGACTTGTTACGGTGCGAGGATGATTCCTATTAAGCTGCAGTAGTTCTTCGGTCTTCTGCTTTGATAGTTCCTTAATAAAGATCATCATCTGCGTTCTTTGTACCTTTCTTTTACCCAACTTGTTACCTGCTCTCGTGCTGTATTTTTGGACACTTCTAGGACAGGTTCCAGGTCTATATATGAAGCCCAAGCTTCCTTTCTAACTCATCGACTTTTTCGTTTCCTTTGATTTCCGAATACTCGGCACCCACAGCAAAATGACCTTAGTGTGGTCTGTCAGGCCTATCTTATTATCATCTTTTAAGTTTAGTACTGTGCGAAAGTGTATTTATTACATTTTACATTCATTTCATCGCAATATATTATTGTTATTATTCTAATTACCGTACTCATATTTTTGAAATATAGTACGCCATTAAATAAAATAGCTTCCTATCATCGGCTTCCCATTTTTTATATACTCATTCGCTTCGTGCTTAAAAAAGTTATAGATGGGGAAACAAAACAATCAATATTGGAGTAGTGATATTAACTGCCAACCCATAAATTTAATTGTATGAAATTTTAGTTTGTAGACATATTCGTTCAAATAAAACATGATACATGTTTTATAGACCTAGAAATGTTTTCGAAAAAGTTGTATTCACACATTTTTTTGACAAACACTTTCTTTTCATCTTTGACGGTGTTTCATTTGTTTTTGCTTTTGATTTTATTAATTTTAATTAAATTTGATTATCGTGTGGGAGTCTTTTCTTAAAATATTTTCCTGAGTGAAATATCTAATTCTAATTACAAATAACAGGGTTTTCAAGGAAACATCCATGTTATTTTAATAGAGAAAGTCTCCGAATCTACAAGGTTCTCTATTCGAAATTATATTCTTCTCATTATATCTCTGCATTGCAGGCATAACTAATGGTTTCTTTCCATAAGTAGCACTACCTACAATTCTATTGCCTCTATAGTCTTTTTAGTACAACGTTTGTCATAATAACATGGAAATCATAATCTTGAGTATAAGCTACTGTGTAAGTTCATTAAATTTGAACTTCATAATGCTTACCCATAATATCAACAGAATAGTAGAAGCAATATTATTAACAATATGAAAGCATTTTTTTGGGAATTTCTCACAGAGAAAGAAGGTAACATCAGAATTTCAGGATGAGTGTATGATCATCAGTATTGAATGAAGATAAAGGCTTTCGAAGAATTGTTTTGGAGGCTCTTTTGTCATCCCATTACGGCTAATTCCGTTTTTCGCCCAGATATTTACACATTTTCACCCGGTCCGTTCACTTGACACTTGACTTTGTTACTAATCGTCTGTTAAGGTTTCTTTCATGATACTGAGCGGCTTTTTTCTCTCAATATCTTTTACTTCTATTTTCGATTTATCCAGCCAAATTTCTTAGTTTCCTAGTATCTGAAAATCGATAGCATTTCTGCTATCTAAGAGAAAGGATCATGTAATAACATCAGCAATTAAGGGCTTGTAGGAATCCTATGAAATGTTGCCAAATACTTTGCGATCACTTCCTGTACAACGACATTTTATACTGAGTTAAGCTTTTCCTCGCCAGCGAACACTGTAAATTTTTTTAGATGCACATCCACTTGGACGAATCTTCTGCAAATTACGCAATTTATCAGCGCACACAAGAAATACTGCAGCGCAAGTCAATTTCATTTACACTGATTTTACCAAGTAACCGATACCCTTGATTACGCCTCATTTCTTCTCTGAACCTGTGACGTTGGCTTGTATTCTATCTCATAAGTTTTTATCTAGTCTTATTTCGCCGAACGTGAAAGTTACATTTCCTAGAATCTTACCAATCTATTCTTGTTCTAGTATTGTGCATGGGTCTAGTTGGAGTCCAATTCGAATTGCCTGCTTAGATTGCGTAGCACTGTACAACTCAAGGGTACTGTATCTGGGACCATGTGGAATCGAAGAGAGAGATTTACCTAATTTCAGGCCTTGTCATATTCTACACATTTTAAAAAGTGCAGGATTGGTTCTTTTAGGCTACACTGTGCTATCACCCTCATCTATTGCACTTATACATACCTGCAATAGCAAACCTACTTGTTTTTAAAGGAAACACATCTTTCTTTCTTTATATTCTGCAACAGGCTTATGTCTTCTCTGCGGCAGGTGTCGTCTACAGCGCAATAACTCGAATTCGAGAGCTGTAAATGACCTAATGCGCGACATTTGTATTAGATCTTTTGGTCGAAAAAATATTTAGAAAGTCTTACTTAACTGAATAATTAAAAGGCCAATGTCAATAGATGTGGATTGGTGGATGATGTTTTTCGTCAATAACAATTAAAACAGCAACAGAAATACCGGTAAATGTGTTTCTTTTTAACTAAATCAAAGAATATTATGCATATTTTACATTTGGAGTATCTGCGGGATGAGAAAAATGTCATACGCATTAAATTAAAATGAAGCACGTTATTAGGGCTACTAGAGCTACTATAGCTACTTCTAGAATTACCACAGTAACTAAAGTTATCAGAGTTATTAGAGATACTTGAACTGCTAGAGCTATTTGAGCAGTTGGAACTGTTACAGTTATTGGAGTTACCAACGCAGATACTAAAGTTATTGCAGTTACCAAACTCCTAGACTTATTGGAGCTCTTACAGCAATGAGCTACCTATACTAGAGCCATTAAAATTAATAGGGCTAGTAGAGCTACTGGAGCTACTAGAGCTGCGAGGGCTATTAGAGCTACTAGAGTTATCTGAGCTGCTACCATGCTAGAACTAGTAGAGCCATAGAGCTGGTAGAGTTCTTAGAGCTGGTGGAGTTACTAGAACTGCTGTAGTTATTAGCGCTGCTAGAGCTAATAAAGTTACTCCGTACATGAGCTCTATTATTATATAGTAGCTCTATTAGGAGTACTAGACTATTAAAATTACTATTTGCTAAAGAGATTAGAGCTACCAGGGCTGCTGAAATTACCAGAGCTATTAGAGCTTCCAGACCTACTGGAGTTACTAGTTAAGTTATTAGCGCTGCTAGAGCTATTAGGACTATTACGTGTGATGAAAGTGCTCGAGGTTTTTTGAGGTTTTAGAATTTTTGAGTTTTTAAGTTTTGGTTGAGTTAACAACTATGAATCATGTAGGTAAGTTTTTGTCTTTTATTTTGGCTTTTCTGGATGTTAGCACATTTCAGATTTCGGCATTCATCGAAGCGACCTACACAAAAAAGAAGCCAGAGGAAAAGTGGTAAACCAAAAAACACACAAAAACAAAGAATATAAGTTTTTTAAATTATATCCACTGCTTATGAATTTAAGCAATGGCTCATTATTTAAAATTGTTCACTCTTAATTTATTTTCATTTTTCAGATGAGTTTTATAAGATTCAGTTTCAAATATTCTCACACAAAGTCCACTAGTATGAGACAATGCCTACAATTTGTAGTTTGTTGTAAGCCGCATCACCCATATGTATTACAGCAAAGTGCAAATTGATTTCTTCCCGTGGCAATAATTAACTTTGCTGGATTTCTTATAGATTTTGTGGAAACAAATTATTAACAAAAGTTGTGGCTGCCTAGAAGACATAATCAGAATATACATGAAAGCAAATAAGCGCCATTAAAAAGAGTTAAAAACGTTGAAGGCAACATAGCTGTCATTAGATAAATGAATAGGAAATAAATTACCAAACAACTATTATTAGAGACATTTATTCCATGCGATTGGTTTCTAGTAAGCTATAAGAAATTTAAGTTACTACAATAAACAACATCTGAGAAAAATGTAGTAAACGCAGTATTTACTGGAACAAGAATGTTTCTGATATTAACTCCACCCCAACGTCTTACCTTCTTTTAAAGTACCTATTAGTAACATCTTCAAATCTAGAGAGATTGTAGTGAAGGACCTTGGAATTTTGTTTGATTCCAAGCTTATGTTTCTAAGAAATCCAACTTCTGCATGCTCACTGGTTTAAAATTATTTACTTTGTTGTTTGTGCCTGCAGAAACTTTCATAACATTCTATCTTTTATTTTTCTTTCCTCCGAAACAGACATGCATCAATGGTATATTGTTCTTACTACATTTGTTTGAACATCTCTCCAGAATATATATACAGAAAACGTTTTTAAAGTTTTCCTGATTTAAACTGGATGAGATTTACTCAAAATGTGGCACACTGTACCCAAATAATATACCTGCCGGTGCGGGCAAGATATCGGTAGATATCGGCTCCTATTTCCAGTAAGTAGTACGTTAGTTCAGGTACTCTACCATAGTTTTCTACGTAGACAAATCTTCTTTTACTAGATGAAAGGAGTACAGGAGTCGAGCCTTGTAAAAGTTGATGGTGAGCAAGGCACATCCGGTCCATTACCTCGATTGCTAGATTGCTCTTCCACTCTCTACTTATAACTACTTAATCGAATATTTTCTGCACTCCCAGAGTAAGAACCACGATACTGAAGAGGTACTAATGATGATATGTACCAATAAACTATTAGGTTTCACTTATTTCTTTATTCTAATTAATCAGTCTTCACTTCCTCATTAATTAATATTTCTATCAATTGTTAATGTACACACTTGTATTTAATGCTTCTGATTTGCCCGTGAAACTTTTAGATAATAAAGCGTATACTATTATCTCAAAAGCTCAATACATCACTTGTTAAATCGGTTGGCTCTCAATATCCACAACATCATTCTTTACTGCACACATTTCAAAGAATAATTGAATTTCCACATGAAGGATCTAACAAGTTGACCAACAAGTTTTCTGCAAGCATCGCGGTCGCTAACGAACACGCAGACAGAAATAAACGTAATAACGGAATTGACTTTAATGGCTAGGAACTTGTCACGCTTGCTGGCAAAAAGGTGTATGTTCAGAAACTGCGGACGTCCGTTCTGAGCCAACTAGGACGCCTGATCAAGGCTTCCTTTCATTAACCGAATCTTCCCGCGTAATTGGATTACCTGTAGATTCGGCTTTGACGTCGAGACTATTTCAGGAAATGTTCACGAACATAATTTTACCCCTGTTAACGTGGTAAACGCTAAGAACTGCGTTCGTTCATTTACTTATTCGTGTGTGTAGTTGTATCAAAGATGTACCTAAAAGTGGATCACCTTGCGTTTATACCTTTCAATTTTGGTTAATAGTTTACATCCGCAGGTACTTACATATATGTGTAGTTGTATATCTATCCAAATGCACATATAGTAGACATATATTTATTACTCTCCGTTTAGTCTGGAAGCAATTGTGTACAGTAAATCAATGAAATGTATTAGGACGCGAAAGCGAACGTAGGAATTTATCTCGTGACTACAATTCTCATATATTATTCAAGACTATTCGGAGCATACGAAATATTGGCAATAAATTTGCAGATTATATTAAAGCCAATTGCGAGATAAATTGAATTCTTTACATCGTTTGGTTTCCAGGAGTAGGACATGTTTGCTATAGGATATAAGATAATAATATTAGTTTTATTATAATTTTTTGTACTGCGTATTATTATTATAAAGAAACATTCGAATTTCGTAGATAAAAAATCATGAATGTTGCGGTATTTGTTTACCAACTTTGCGAAATTGTAATACAGAAACTGGAGTAATAAGGAAAAATTAATCTTAGATTATGGTGTGTTCTTTTAAAATAAAACTGAAGATTTTTGTTGGGAAAAAGGAAAATGCCCATAATAGTAATAATAATATTTTTAAATACGAAATAATAGCGATGCAATGCAACCTTATACCAATCAAGTAATGTAGCTATATCAATCAAAATTCACACGTATTCCTGGAAATATCATTCACAATTAACAAACTTTATCTTCCTACTTTGCAATAACAAATGGTGGCAAATCTGGCTGATCATTTTATTTCGGTGTTTACATCAATTGAAAATAATTACAACATATAACAAGGTAAATGAAAGGAAAATGGTCCAATTGCTCACAAATTCTTTAATAACGTACAATCGGTTTCAACCACTAAGGGACTTCTTAAGGTTAGCTTAAGAAATTCAGCAAGAAATTAACATTATGTAAATTAATTAGATTGAAGTTAAAATGAATAATAAAATAGATAAAATTGTGTCAATTATTGTACAAAATAATTAATTAATAAATTAGAAAATGTGTAAGTAAAATAAAAATTGCAATACTTACAATTATAAAACAGTTTAAAAATAAGTAACGTAATAAAATAGTAAAAATTGAATTGTATAATTAAATAAAATTGTATAGACTTATTAATGTAACTTCTCCTAAACCCTCATCACAAACTGCACTAAACTGGACGTGCGTTTCGATAGCAAAGCTATCATCATCAGCAGAAACACTGAACTGACTGAAGACTTATTAACACATTCCAAAACGACAAACTTCACTATAAAATAAAACAAAGAAGATAAAATGTATTTTTAATCAATGGACGCCGCAAGACGAAGAAGTTTCTTTAAAGTTTCTTTAAAGTAAAATATAAATATAAGGGGAAAATTTCTAGAAAACTCAGCCACGCCATCTATATATAAATATAAAAGTTCAAGAAGTAAAGAGAAGAGTAAAGAAAAGAAACTGTAAATACCATATGTATGAACTGACTATCACATCTTTTTTAGTAAAGTTTTGAATATCGATTAGAATCAAAAATAATCTGTGCATTGAGAGACAATTCTTTATCTCAATTTGATGCCTAACAATTTCTAAAGCTTCCAGTTATCTAGAAGATTCCAGCTTTATCGGTATGTAAAATTTGAAAGTTATTTTGTATGTCCAAAGAATGTTTATTGTTTTTAATGTGCTCTCCAAACAAGGACTCTTCCGTTATTTCTGGTTTGGAGCACCTCAGATGTTGCTTTATACGAGTTTCAAACTTCCTAAAGATTCTGCCCACATAATTCATTGGACAATCATTACACGTAAGTCTGTACACACTTCTCTTATGTAAAGGATCTATGTGATCTTTATTATTGATCCGTTGGTCTCTAAGGGGGTGTAATGTCTTGAAGGAGACATAGAAATAAGGTTTTAAAATATTAACAATTTCGTAAGATAAAGATTCCATGTAGGGTATTGAAGTATTTCTCGTTGTTAACTGACAGACTACGTGTAATATTCAGATAAGCTGAAGTTTCTCTAGTTTTATTTATAATTTTTTATAGTATTTATCATGATATTAGGATTAAAATTATTCATTAAAGAATGTTGTTTAAGTATGTTCATTTGTTTATTAAAATATTCTTTTGTTAGACTTAAGTTTAACCAACCTATGCAAGTAGTTATGAAAAGCTGCACATTTCTGTGTAAACGGATGGTTCGACTCTTCTTTTGGTAAAGAAGAAGTTTCAAAAAAATGTTATCCTTGAAGGTTTAGAACGTTGAAAAGAAAAAATGACCATGGGTTCGGACAGAATTCCTGCTAATTTGTTCTAGGATACTGTTATACTTTAGATTTTTTTCTTAGGCAAAAGTAGTCTTTAACAAATGCGTTAAAAATTGCGTTTATTCAAAATTCAAATTTAACAAATTAGTAATGATATTCAAATTAAATTCATTATTGACTAAAGATATTAATTTGTTCAATGGTTTTCTGTTCTTCTCCGTAAGGCCACCGCGATCCTTATCTAACCTAACCCAGTCTAAATCATATTTAGATGCTCCATTTTATAGACGGAAAAAGTGTAATCCAACATTCGATTCAAAGCTATTAAGAGTTTCTTTCATATTCCACTTTTTAACCTGAACAGCTTTAGTTTGGTGGCATTGCATCATTTAAATATCAAACTTATGTTACCTTGCATCAATGCAGTGTCTCAAGTACTACTATGGCCTAGTACATTCCTCGTTTTCCACAGCTAGCAAGCAAAAGATTTCAGGAAATAAAGCATATATAATGTAAATCAATATAAAATCCGTATGAAGCAGTAGTGGACCAAGATTCGAGCCTTGCGGAACGCCAGAAGTAATTTCGTATGTTATAAGTATGAAAATTACTTGTATTATTCTGTAGAAGAGCTATAATTTCCTTATTCAGTAAAATCTGATGACTGGTGATGTGATAGCATTGATAGGGAAACCGTATTTTTGCTATTAAGTTTGACACAATCCTCCTTCAATTTTGGAATATTTTTAAATATTTGGTCAATGAAAAAATAAAAATCGTTCATCGCAACTGTCCAGGTGTTAATCGAAGAGATAATGCTACAATTGTATATAGATTATGATTACATCTAATGCATCTTGTTGTCAATTCTTTTGATAATTATTATTATGACAACTTTGCCTATGTAAAAAGGTACAACCTTCCACATATTTGAGTACACATTGAACTAAACCATGTAGATTGCCTAAATAAAAAGAACAAATATTTGCCGGAAATGTCAACATTTTTCCTAATTGGTTTAATTTTCCCGCGGTATTAAATGTTGCAAAGACATTAGTTAGCTATTAGACGTTCGAAATTATGCGCATTTTGTAGTAAAAGTGAACTCTTGTCAACATATCTTCTTATACACTATATTTTAATTTATTCCCTATGTAATGTTGAGAAAAGCATATAGTAAGAGGTTAATGTAAGGTTTGGTAAAATCACGCCAGTATCTTTGTCTCTTATACAAATGCGAGCTTGGGGTGTATTTTATAAATTGGAATCTTGGAAACAAAATAGCATCATTTATAATACTTTTTTGGAGGTTCTTTTACTTAGGGGAAGATAAATCATTCTTTCAGCATGCCCTTCTCGCGCCAAGAAAGGAATGCTAGTCAATCCACCGAGCTCCACGAAGTTTATGTTTGACTTGACTTCACCCCTTTTCAAAAGCTGTCGGCGTGCAACACAAAAAGCGTATATAAAAGTAAAAATTTGGTCTTGGGATTCGAGTGTCTTATAACATGCATGAGCGATTCTTTATAAACACACAGAGGTTTCCTTTGGCATATAGAGAAAAATCTCTAGGGAACAAGGCAAACATTGACGGAACTGAAATCCCATTATCGATTCACGAGATGTTAAAAAATGAATTTTTTTGAAACAAAGAAGTTTCTGGGAGCTGTAAGATGTCATTGCTGTTTCTTTGGCTAGAGTTTAATTCTTTGGAAGCCATTAATCGATAATTTTAATTACTTCTTATTTCCAGGAATACGTCAGGACAATTCAATAACTAAACATACAATAATAAAATAGTCAGACGTATAAAATATGTAGCACTTTTTCATTAATTTATTATTTACTACAATCCTTCTGCGACCTGTTTCGGTTTTAGCAAACTTTCATCAGGCATGTTTTACTTGTAATAGTCAGAGGATGAAAATATTCGAAAACTATTTAAGTAGAAGGGTTGTGGAGTTATCGCGGGCGCACCTTTTCTCCGATTACTTCCACTTCTCGGTAGTGTCTAAACTACACTGTAGTTAAATTAATTAAGAAGTACCAGATATTTTAAACTTCTGATTGTATAACTTAATTATGGACCTTATAACTTTATTAACAAAATAGTTGTTTCTTCAATTGTTAATTTAATTAACGCGTTTAATGCAAAAAAAAAAAACGCATCATAAGCGTTTTGTGAATTTTTGATATCATAAAAAAAAAATTGTAAAAAAAAATAGAACTTCATTGCCACTTTTATCGTTACTTCTCTATTCTTATTTACGTTTGTATTTACTCACCTGAAACCCAAGTCCCGTTAAATCTAAGCGGTTGGAAATCGTGGCTCAATATATCTTGTAACTTAAATCGCTGTCCCTTCACCCGAGGCCCTTCATCCGGCGTGGTGTTAGAAGAACAACTGACGTAACAATGAGCGCCAGAACTACGACAATGACCAGCAATGCTATCAGGATACCGCGCCAGTTGCGCTGATTTGTATTGCTTGACACCAGCTCCTGAAAGAAATGCATCCACTCAAGATATTGCTCGCATTATAACGAAAAAGTTAATGTACAAAATTATAAATGAATCAAAGTTTGCAACTCCAACTTTCTTCCTGTTTAGCATTTTATGAAGGGAAATAAAAAAGCTACCTTTATAACGTAAAAATCCTATTAGATAGTTAAGCTGTTCATAGAGGGCTCTGTAGCGTGACTCATCGACTCGTGATCGAAGTTTCTGGTGTAAATGTCCTAGTGCAGGAAGATATACCGCTGTAGAACTAGACGCGTCAAATATAAATACGCCCCCGAACGAAGACAGGGGAGTTTTATTCGAAAGGTCGATAAGCGTACTCGTGTGTGAAGGAAGTGAACAGTGAAAATAAACTGGTCGTCATAAATTAATTTTAAAGCTTCAAACCTGGACCATGTATATAATATTTAATTTCTTTTATAACTTAAGGGGTATACTTTAAAGTCTTATATAATTTCAAGAAATCAAGCTAGTAGCAAAAAGTCATTGATCAAAATCGAAACATAGCCAACACTAATCCGTTAGCAACCAGCAGTATGAATTCGATATCGAGACCATTGTAAATGCCATATACCACGATGTTGGAAAATTTTACGTAAAATCCCAAACATGCATCCCTATAAGCTGAAACTGCTTTTTGAATTAAAAATGCAGAGTTTCCTATCAGGTATGGTTTTTCTTTAGGAAAATTGGCTCAGATGGAAATTGAACCCGAACGGTTATCCCGCATTTTATACTGATGAGGCCCATTTCTCTCTAAAGCGTGGAGTTAATACTCTAAACTGTCGAATACGGTCGACCAGATAATCCACATGAAATCGTTCAGGAAGGTTTTCATTACAAGAATTCACATTTAATGTTTTCACTGCGACCTATTCCTCTGAGGAGATAGAGGAGATAGAATAGAGAGGCCGTATCTGTAGGTGACTGTTATACTGCTGAACGATACCTGCAAATGTTACGAAATTATACCATTTCACGCATACATAACCAGCACGATCAATTGCAAACATCATTTTTAGGCAGAACGGAGCACCTTCGCATATTTGCCGACCAGTTAAAGAATTGTTAACTGCTGTTTTTTGAGATCGTGTTATAAGCAGACGTTTTATAAATTTATAGCCTCCAAGATTGCTTGACCTTAACTCATGGGAATACTAGTTGTGGGGATATTTAAAAGGTTTGGTGTTTATAACACGACCAGCAATGATGGCTAAATTAAAGGATTCTATTGCGGATCAAATTGCAGCAATTCAACCAAAAATATTGAATAATGGTGCGTATAATTTGGAGAAACGGTTGGTGATTGTATAGCAGCAAAATGGAGGACACATCGAGCATTTTCATTAACCACTGCTGGATATAAGAAATTCCATTATTAAACTAATGTTTCTTTTACACATACGTATTGTGAACTTAATTTTTAAAAACACATAATAAGTTGAAAAGTTTCCTTACTTTTTGATAACCTAGTATATAAATGAATTTAATTTATTAATTGTTTTAGTAATTCCTTAGTTATTTATATTAGTGTTCGTATTAGTGTCATTTTATATTAATTAAACGTAAGTGGACTCAAATACTTTTTTATTTAATATATCGCCCATGTTAGTTATTAGAACCCCGAAAACGTTATTAAGTTATAATATACAAATTTTAAGTAACAAATTAAAGTTTCTCTGCACTTTCTTTACAAATAGTGAGATCGTTCTTTATCAGATAGAGCATTTTGATTGACGCCGTTATTGTTAAGTTCGGACTCCTCGACAATTAGACTTAATGCCACCACTGAGAACATGAATACAGCCAGAAATAACTAGTTTTTAGACAAATTGTCCTTGAATGTAAGAAAACTGCAAATATGAAAGCTGTAACTGAGGCCAACTGACAACCATTTATTCAAATCTATAAGAACAGTTGGTGTACTACTTAAATCAGAGTTAGCTTTGGAAAATCATATTGACGATTTGTGCACAAAAGTCACAGACAAAATCTTTTCAATTAGATCTTTAAAAAATAAGCTGTTGTTTGATTACTTTATCAAGTATATTACATAGTAATCTATATTTTAACCCTACCTATTATACAGGGTCAGGCAAATGTGTGGGAACACTTGATTTTTGCTAAATTATGGGCTCTATTAAAAAATAGGCTTAAATTTTTTTTTTAATATTTTTAGATGTGTAACATACTTTGATTTCCAACAACTATCATATTTTTCGAGATATGACGTCGTCGGTCCTTTTTTTTAAATGGATCACCTGTGTCTTTTTACATAAGAATAGACACTTTTCCAACGAGAGACACTTTTCCAAAAATTACAATGATATACGGCTTGGTGGGTATGCGGCTTGAGAGATTAAAATAAAGTGAAAAGATACAGGAGCGATTCATTTAAAAAAACTACCGATGATGCCATATCTGGAAGCATGTGATAGTTGTTGGAAACCAAAGTATGTCACAGAGTAGAATAAAAGTACTACAAAAACTTTTCTTAAGGTTATTTTTAATAGAACCCATAATTTAGCCAGAAATCAGGTGTTACCACACATTTGCCTAACCCTGTATAGTTTTATTCATTATGATGTATGGGCATTTATTCAAATATCTTTGAGCATTATAAGCGGTTATTCAAGATTTACGACGCATACATTTTATCTTGTTCTACGTATACTGTTGATGTAAACGTTTACTCAATGTTTATGCTTGGGTGTTCAATAGTTGGTCATATATTTTTGATTTACAAACCATTGGTGAATTAATAGGAATATTTATTTTACTTGTTTCCAGGTTTCTATTTATTTTTTTAGTTGAAAAGTTTCCATATACGTTCCTGCAATAACATAATGTTCATGTTCAACATATGTGACTTCAATTACTTAATAGCACATTATATCATGTGATGTAAAATACATACAGCATAAATAAACAAAACTCAATTAACTCAGTTACGTGGCGCATTGTAAGTCTCCCTACATTATGTTTGGATGTTGGCCAAATACGTGCCAGTAGAGCGGTAATAAAATAGTGGAATAATCGAGTAAAACGACTATCGTTTGACTATAAAGCTCACAAACGATCTTGGTCCGGCTACCGGGTTGCATAGAAAATCGAACTTGTGCTGGTACTCGCGATTGTCTCTATAACAAAAGGCTTTCAATTATGCCCGATATCAGTAAATCAGTGAACACAGGTATTATCTGCGTACAGCTGCCGAAGTACTACATTCCATTTTAAAACGGAGATTGGAACAAGGAGAGATGAACATTGCTCTCTAACATTTCTCTAGTGCAGGTTTACTACTGGGGCGGCATATTTACAGCGCGTTTAACCTATCGATTTTTGTCATAAACATTCTTCTTCCATTGTAAGAATTCTTACGTCGCCGTCGAGAACGTTAGATTGTCTACGATTTCAATCCATTTCCTTTGAATCCTTTCACTTCCTATAATATTTTAAAAACTTTCATGGTTTTCTTATATAAATTAGTTTTTTTCCAAATTGATCTTTTAAAATAAGTACTTTATCTAACTAACGTTAGTTAGGCATATGTCGGGTTCTTTTTCATTACAAACACGGTTTTCCTATGTGTAGTTCTAAAGGAAAAAAATGGCAATGCATTGATGACCGGCGAGTAGACAATCAGTTATGCTAAACAATATTTTGACGTTTGACATGTTCTGACACTTCACAACTAATTATTTTTTACTTAGGTAATTTTATTTAGTATTAATTAATATATGCAAAACGACATAGCTTTATTTCACAGCAAGCCTTCAAAGTGATGAGGTTGTTTGCATGCGCAAGACGCTCTTGAAAAGATCGCATATCATTTCCAATAAATTGTGACCGTATTCCATTACATGCAGTACGTATACGGTCGTTCAGTGCGCCCAAGTTATGCAGTTATTGTAAACTTTGGTTTTTAGGTGACGTCAAAAAAGTAATGGTTAAAAACAAATCGGCTGATCTTGGGGGCCATGGTAAGGGGCCAAACGTGCCAATCGGCTGTCGAATGTGTTATTTTAAAAATTCCTGACGGTAATAGTAGAATTTGCTGAAACCCCATTTCTTTGAAATGAAGATTTTCATTTAGCTGAGCATATTAATCAATGTAATGAAGTGGTCTTGCAATAGATCAAGAAATCAGAAATTTATATGTACGTCCATCCAATGTTTGTGTATGTACGTACTGTAGTGAGATTTCTATCAATAAAAATTAAGCCAATACATCTATTGCGTATTATTACAATTGAATTGTTGAGGGTATTGAGTTCGGGTAAGGTTTTGGCCATGAGGATTATATGGGACCAATGACTAGCAGATTGAAAAGGAAATTTAGTACTTACGTTTGAACGGATAAATATAGGATACAAACCAGACGTTTTGAGAGTTGTTTTAAAGTAAATGTATTTTCATTAGAAAAAAGTTGGTATTTTATTCAAAATTTCTACGTTTACATTTAATTTATTAAACACTGTGTCGCAAAAATCTGTTTATTTGTTTTTTACCTCCAGCAAAAAGCTCTTGACGATGCAATATTTTGCAATATTGGGATAGCTTTCGCGCAAAGTTTTGGCCTCTCTGCTCTTTGTATATTCAAAATAGAAAAAAAAAAACGCTTTTTATTATGCTGTATATGTGTGCATTTGCTTTATAGTTAGAATAAAAAAAAAAAAAAAAAAATAAATAAACAAAGTATTGACTATTAAGTTTTCTGTATTTCATCTATACCCAGTTATGTCAGTTTTCCTGGTATTTGCAACTGTAAAATAAATGCAGGAATAAACAGGAAATTATGTTGAGTGTTAATACAATACACACATATAAACCTAACATAGTAAGATCTTCAGCAGTATCTTTTAAATTCAGTTTCCAAAAAAAAATATATCACATACATATCTTTACTAAATACCTAACAATAGTTTTAACATATATTAGTAATTTTAAGATGATTACATTTGATAAATACTCATTAATGTGGAAATTTATATTTGTATATATGATTTGCAAATGTTACCAATTACTACACAATACACAATTCCGTTTAATGATCACCGATGGGTCATAACCAAATCTGCTCTGTTATGCAGCCTTTCAGATAATTTAAATCACAACCATGTCTGTAATGGTGCAGCAATATAGAATAATAATACGAAGAATACCAACAATATTTATGTAAACAATGATAAAAATGAAATATGTAGATACCTACACACATATACAGAGTTGGGATAAAGTATGGAACCAAGCAAATATCTTTAAAACGAAGAGGACGGTATTGACAAAACTTTGCAGGTAAGTGTAAGGAAATATAACACATCTGATGTTGATTTTGTAGTTGTAACTATACTTCCGGTTCAACCGGAAGTTCCCTCTATTGTTTTTATTTAAATGGAACACCCTGTATATTTTTGTAAATTATAATAGACCTTGTTTTTCTGAATTCGGGCATATTTATTTTAGCCCCTTTATCTGTAAATAATGGAGAGATAATTAGTTCGGCAAAATGTCAGTGGGGATGAAACAATAAGTCCATAAATGTCAGTTACAACCAGTCAGTTCGATTATAAGATGACTACCATTTTGTTAACAATTTACAATAAATAAAATTAATTGTTCAATAAATGTGAAGCGTTCTATCTCTTCATTAGTTACAAATAATGGTGCTAAAACCAGTATGGTCGAATTCGCAAAAACAAGGTCTATTATAATCTGCAAAAATATACAGGGTGTTCCATTTAAATAAAAAAAATAAAGAGAATTTCCGGTTGAACTGGAAGTACAATCACAACAACAAAACCGAAATTAGATGTATTATATTTCGTGATACTCATTTGCAAAGTTTCATCAACACCATCCTCTCCGTTTTAAAGTTATTTGGTTGGTTCCATACTTTATCCCAACCCTGTATATACGCTTAGTAAACTGTATTTTCTTAATAGGGAATGAAAGTAAATGGTCCAATTTCTCCAAATTCTTTTATTGACGACAACCGGTTTTATCCCATTACGGACATCCTCAGCTCAGAATTATAAAACAGTTTAAAATTTAGTCATGTAGTAATGTAAAGATGTCCGTAATTGAATGAAACCGGTTGTCGTTAATAAAAGAATTTGTGAGAAATTGGACCATTTACTTTCATTTTTCCATTACTGTTTACTCACACAGAGTCAAGAACCATGGATTATATGTATTTTCTGAAAATATTCATATATCACAAATATCTTTTGACCTACATTAGTTTTCATTTGCTTATGAACAAAATCTAGGCAGATATCTGAAGTTATTAGCTTAACTGTTGTATTCTTGAACAAAATAGATTCTCAGTTTGGATGTGCAACTATGAGTTTTATTTTTGACACTGGCTGAGCTAAATTTAGGTTCATGTTCTTCATTTCCTTCCTCCTTACTGTTCTATTTCATTTCATTCTATACTATAGGTGCAATTATTTCGCCTTTTTCCCGTGTACCTACATCTATTTCAATAAGCAATGAATACTATGGGACCAAATCTAAGCAAATATCTTGAAGTTATTAGTGAGTCTTAACTGTTATCTTCCTGAGCAAAATACGGTCTCAGTTTAGATGTGCAACTATAAACTTCTTTGGTACTGGCTGAGCTAAATTTAGATTCATGTTCTTCATCTCCTTCCTCCATCCTGTTCTACTTCATTTGATCCTACTATAGGTGCAATTATTTCCCCTTTTTCTCCATGTACCTACATCTGTTTCAATAATCAAAGTATACTATGGCTTAATTTAGCACAGTCCTCATAGTATTCCAAATATTGTGAAATGCCTAAAATCGTTTCATTTTTTGAATTTCCTTCGTCAGTTTGTAAGCTTTCATTTTCCAAACGCAAAAAAAAAACCACAATGTAAAAAGCAATTAAATATTATTGGTTGTCCACAGCTCACTAATTATCAGCAACATATTTAATTGCTTCTAGAATGTTACTTATTTTCACAGTAGTCGTAGTTTCTCCCATTATAGTTTCCTCAATTAGTAAAAAAAAAACCGTTTACGATACTGCATTTTTTGTTATTAATAACATCGAGGGATTGTTTGGGTGAGGTGGTTCTAGGTGAAAGATACTCCAACTGTATGTATAACAGCTTTCTTTGTCAAATCGAGGTACATTGGCGCAACATAATAATTATGATTCGGTCAAATGCTCTCTTTTAACCTAGTAACTTATCGAATTTGTAAACTATAGACCCATTTGAGATTGTACAAGTAAGTTGGGTTTGTCGCCATAAATGTTGTCTACTGAATAGGTTTGCAGAACTCTTACTAATTTTGTTAATGTAGAATAAACTAATTGAAAAACAAGTATTATGATAATAGCGAAACGCATTATTATCACTGACAAAGATTATGGCAGAGAATGCATTATAATGAACTATGCAAAATACATAGGTAAACACAAACGATGTATTAACCGTATGCGCATAATGCAGTACCTATCTAGATATTGCATTGTTCCCGGCACAAGACAGTAGATGTTGGCTGCAGACTGTGAATCTCATTACCAGTTTCATAAAATATTTAATGGGTCGCTGCTTTTACAATAGGCTATGCAGTGGGATCTGGAGTTCAGTTAGGTTTGTAAGTAATTTTATATTATGTTAGTCTAGAAGGAAGCTGGCTACCTGTTTATGTGCATTCATACGTGTATGCATCTCTAGCAGCGCGGAATTTGGAGATCGAATTCCCGATTAAAAGAGACTGCTGAAGATCTTACTGCTTACTACGTTACTTTCATATATATGTATTGTGTTAACGCTCAACATTTTTACATATTTTTCTTTTGTTAAAAACCTAAAAAGCTACAACACAGCAAACAAATATATTTTATTAATTACTATGAGGATACCATATATCACTGAGCAAATAAACTGTATGTCACAAATATGCAATTTGTATATTTAGTGTCATCTCTTAATAGAAGAAGATACCACAGGATTAATTGGATAACAATCGCATTTACACAGCATTCTAAAGAGAATCATAATTAGGATAGCTGTTCCACATAAAATAACTCTAAAACAAACAATGAACCATGTCATATCATATTTAACTCTTGACTGATCCCCTATCTGAAGCTAACAACATACGTAACGTTCATAAGAGTCCGATGGGGAATAAAGTAATTTTAAGTGGGTCTAAGCTATACAGATATATTTTGATATTTAAGGTTTGTAACGAAAGGTGTTGTGCATTAGTAACCCTAAATTTTTCACTTTTTCACAAAGCAGGATCTGGTTATTGTCAATGTTGATATTCATGATTTTAGACAGATTCTTCACCACCTTCGTCTTTCCGCATAACATCGCTTGGGATTTTGAACTATTTAAGTTTAAGCGCAGACTTTTGGAGAATGCGTTTATGTTGGATAAATCTTTGTCAATTATTTTCGCAGCTTGCTGCCACTCTGTTGCCTTGATGGAGTAATAAATCTGAGTAAGGTAAAGTCAGGTAAGTGAGTAGATTGGCTATATTTATTTTTAAAATTAAAAATAAGGATGTCGTGTGTTATATTACTAATATACTAAACTTCATACTAGTATTATAAATAAAAATTCATATGTCCTAATGTGTAATAACTAGATATCTTGTAAATTTATCATACCTTATTAAAAAGGCATCAGTATAGTATTACACTGGCCGAACTAAAGTATAATGCTATTAATATATAAAATGCGGAACCGTTACACACTTACCCCATTTTGCTGGGTAAGTGTTAGTATTGACAGTGTTCAAAATTTCTTTTTTTTCTAGTAAACCGTTGATAATTATAAAAGGCGTATCTATTGAAGGCTTACAACTGGGATATATTACGTACTTATATGTGTAAAATTTATCAAAATGTCTTATTATGTAAACAGTGTTACATTTTCTTCACACTATGCAATTTTTACTACACACTTACCTGACTTTACCTTATCGTCTGCATACAGTAACAGATTTGACGATTTAACAATATTGTTAATCCCCGACGTATAAATGCAGTACAAAAGTGGGCTAAGAACCGACTCCGGTGGCACCCCTTGTCTCAGGATTAAGGGGACAGATACATTACTTCTCTGTCGAACGCTTTGTCTCCTACAGGAAAAGTAATTTTACATAAGCAAGGTCGATCGTTGATTTAGATCTATTTCTATAAAAGTATATTAACGGTGTCGAACGCCTGGCTGTAGTCAAGAAGTACCAAGAGTGTGAGTAAACTCTTGTCGGTAGCCGTAATTATATTATCCGATAATATTAACAATACTGTACAGCAACTAAAGCCCTCCCTAAATCCAGATTGATTAACCGGGATCAGATTTTGTTCGTTAACAAACTGTTTTAATTGTGTTTCTAGAACTCTTTCCGAGATTGTGGAAAGGGTCGGCAACATACTTATAGGTCTCAGATCTTTTTGTTCGAGCGCTTACGATGTTTTCGGAACGGCGGTGACGAAAGCGTGTTTCCATAAGCTCGGATACCTGCCAGTTTCAATACAGACATTGATAATATGAATTATGTAGGAAATGACGAAGGGACTACATATTTTGAACATTGTGGAATTGATACCATCGATACAACTAGCCGTGGTTTTGAAATGATTGAGTATATTTTCAATAAGTTTGCAATCTACATATTTGAAAGAAAAAGATCGGGTGGGTTTAGAGTGACTCAAGTAGCTACCAGAGGCAGATCCTGTTGCGTTAACAAAATAATTATTAATATTCTCTACGTTCGCTAAATGAGATGGTATGGTAAAGGTATTTTTCATACGTTTGCTTAAGTTTAATAGATTAAGTGCTTTAGTGTTGGTTTGTGGAATGTAGGTAAAAACGCACGTTTCTCCTGCCTTAACGACATAGTTGTAAAATTACATAAACTTTTATAGTAATCCTAGTCCCTTTGTTGCTTAGATTGTCTATACTTCAACTTTGCCTGGTCTCGTAAAGACATTAATAATTTTATGTTACTCGTTATCCAGGATGCGTAAAGGTTTGTAAATCTACGAGAAATGAGCGGGACGTGCTTATCAAACAAGTTTAATATGTTTGTAGACAAATAGTTCGCTTTTTCATCTATATCGGTTATGCGGAATATACATATAATGAAATGGTATGAGTCGCAAATCATGGTAAAACTTACCGTAGTCTATATTACCAAAACTCCTGAAAGTGCGGGCGAGCAATATTGTGTGAGCCGCCCACACAATAGTAGATTAAGCTATGAATCGACAGATCACAATCAACAACACCCGATTCTACAATTTCCGTCGCAACTGTTATGATAATGCAAACTTCTCCTAGACCCCTCACCACAAACTGCACAGTGTTTCTGCTGATGATGATAATAATAATAATAATAATAATAATAATAATAATTTTATTCGTTACTGTGACACAGTTGTGTATGTAACAAGTCTACAAAAAATACAGAAAAGAAGGAAAAAACAAAAATATCCAACGTAATTAAAAACTAAAACGAAAGTAAGCAAACTTAATAATTAAAGAATTCATCTACAGAATAAAAATTGTTTCGTTTGAGAAAAGTTAGTAATGTTTTCCTAAATTCTCTATAGGATTCTCCAATACTTATGATAGTGGATATCTTATTAAAAATTTTGATACCTAAATTTTCAGGGCCCAAGATATACAAACGTGATAGAGGTAACATTTGATAAAGAGAAAAAAATCGGTCGACATGAATCGGCAATTTTTGCGCCTGCAATAGCTCTAACAATCGCCTTCTGCTGTAACGGAACGGGTTTTCTTGTCTGGAAACTTTTGGGGATGGCCAGCCCGAATTCAAATGAGACAAGTCAAATTCCGTCTCGCAGACAACCCCTCCTGCTCTTTTGACCGGCGAGTCACTGCTGAGAGACAAATTTTTTGTTCGGTAGCGCATGGTTTTAGTAATTTTAGCCAAAGTTGTCTCCCAACGGTGTTTTCCTCCGCCAGTCGAAGCAGGGCCGTTAGTTAGCCTAAAGATTGCTGATTTACCCACCTCGTCGGCTTTCTCTTTACCGATGATAACTTCCTCTCCAGGTCTTTACTGAGGGTTCAAACTGATCTTCTTTTAAAATGGCGAAATAATAGAATGACTTTCTTTTTTCAAAATTATATATTGAAATATTTAAGACATTGGAAATAATCTAACAAACTACACAATTAAATAAAATAACAAGTGAATGACAAGAAACAAACACAAATTTTGTCTTTTTGAATATTTTAAAATTTTATACTGTTGATTAACATAAGCTCAGGTAAATTTTCCTTCCTTTCTGACTTTCAGACGCCGTACTTGATAGGAACATGGGAACTGCTGAACAGCATTTGTAACATACAATAAACAAAGAAGCAGATAACATACAAAGTAATACCATATTATTTTAATTACGCGAGTCTTTAATCGAAAATAGACTTTTATTTCCTGTTAGGTAGACGCTACTCAGCAAATGCCACGGTACCTATCAACTACGTATTAATAAAATGAATTTAAATACTTGCATTATACAGGATGGAATTTAGAATTCTTACACTGCGCCAAAAAGGCCACCTCGGAGTGAGGGTGTGCAGCCCACAAAACAATGGCATACTGAATTCTTGACTGAATTTCCGCATAATACAGGGTCATTAAAGTACTGGTAGATACACAAAGTTTTAGATCTTCGAAATAGAAAAGTTTTTGCAGAAATTTTCTTGGCTAGTTCATCACAATATTCTTTCCAAATGAGATTCTGGTGAAGTATAACGCCTAAAAATCTAGTGGATTCAGTCTGTGACAGAGTAGAATCGAGTATGGAAAATCATAAATTTGGTTTTTTCAAGACTCATGGCTAAATCATTTTCTGCAAACCACATTTACAGACTTTCTAATAGATCATTTGCCAGCTGTGTTGCATCACCAGACGGCGCTGTAACCAATAAGGAGATGTCGTCCGCATACATAACAAGATATGCGTCAGATAAGAACAGAGCAATATCGTTTATGTACATATTGAATAATACTGGTCCAAGTACGGACCCTGCGGTACCCCACTAGCTACAGGTAGGCAACGATATGTTGCTGATAACAATTTATGATCTTGGTTTAAGAATGATATTTTAACAAACTGCACTCTAGTTTTTAAATATGAGGTAAACCATTCAAGAACGTTTCCTCTAACACCATAGGCATATAGTTTATTCAGTAACTTATTACGATGGACACAGTCAAAAGCTTTCTGCAAGTCACTTTCAGTCTTTTTTCAATCTGTTGCAATATCTTATTATAAAAATCAATTAGTGCTGTAGACGGCGATTTTCCTTTGGTGAAACCGTGTTGGCTCTGTAAAATGATATCGTATTTCTTTATAAAACCGTTTAGGCGATCCAACATACAATATTCCAGAACTTTAGAAATCACAGAAGTTAACGCTATAGGTCTATAGTTTGACATACATTTAGTGTCACCTTTCTTATGTATTGGCACAATAACAGATGTGTTCAACACGGCAGGAAACACTCCACTAGAAAAAGAAAGATTTATTAAATATGTTAAAGTGTCAACAATGTATTCTTTCACTTCCTTTATTGCAGAACTTACAATACCATCTTGTCCTGTAGAATTCTTGTTCTTCAGTCGCCCTATAATACCCAATACTTCCTGTATGGTGAAGGAAAATAGGAACATAGAGTGACTATTTATTGCAATAGAGAAATCCATGTGACTAATAGGTATGTGATGATAGCTTTGCTATCGAAACGTACGTCCAGTTTACTGCAGTTTGTGGTGAGGGGTCTAGGAGAAGTTTGCAGCATTACCAGCACTACACAGTTTGGAGTATTTTTGTCATTGTTGTTATAATAATGTGAATTAACGAGCTCGTAACACAGTAATCCGGGTTGGCTTACCAATGATCTGCTTCATATCAAAAGACTCCAAAAATTCTTGGAAAAAATTTGTATCCCTTGAATCAACCGTTAGAAGATCGATATTAAAAGCCCCATAACAATAGATACTATCGCTTATAGGGATGCAAAGGGCGACAGAGTTTTCCAGTTCGTCCCTGTAGTTAAAATCTGGTGGTCTATAACTGACACTTATAATAAATCTCGCATTCCCCACCTGTATATGTCTCCATAATTGTTCAATGCGTGTACTAGTTGTTATAGCTCTTGTTTTGAAAGGATTACGGATAAACATTGCAACGCCTCCACCCCTACCCACTCCATCCTCCCGAAACAAATATTAGCCGTCTATAATTAACGACTTATTTGAAACATTGAAATGTAACCACATTTCTGATAATGTTAAAATATCTATAAAATGTTCTATGATATAATCCCTCAGTTCCTGCTGTTAATGATCGAATATTTAAATGCGCTATTTTAATATTTCTAATCATAATATCTACATTGATTTTTTTAATTATTTTCTAAGGTATTTTATTAGAAAATCGTATGTGAAGCACGGACCGTCAGCAAACATCATGCGCGCCAGTAACAAGTATTTACACAACTTAAATAAAAATCTAAAAAAGAACAAAGTAAAAATACAAACCAAAAAAATTATTTTCCTCTTAAATTAGTTGAAAAGTTCTGAAGAGATTTAGCCAAGGTAAGAACTCCGAGCTAGTACCTATGCTGCACCAAAATAATATTACACATTGAAAGTAATATATAAATAACATAAGTGTTACAATTTATCTATGCTTACTGGTACATACATTTTTCTATATTCTTTTCATCGTACACTGATTTAATTTTGATTATGTCGTTGTGTACTTTCACAAAATGTTGCCATTATTTGTAAAAATGTAACATTTAACTGTTGCATTTTTAATATGTCGTGGAATTAGTCCTACTTTCTTTACCTCCTGAAGATGTCTTAAATTAAAGACGAAATAAACAATTATTTTAATTTAATTACAAATCGATTTACCCAGTAGCTTTTTTTTTTATTCCCTAACAAAGTCATCGCCGGGGAGCACTGTAGAGCTTTAGTAAAAGCAAATACATATCTCAATATATAAACAAATATATAACTTCATAATTATTTTTTGTTAGTGCGGATAGGAAAAATAATAGAACTGCTCCTCTTGTAATTACAAAAATAATTGTGACGTTTGGGCTATCGAATTTATAGCCTTCTTCTCACAACTTAAAACATGATGGTTTGAAAAATATGTGAAATTCATATTTTCATTCTTTAAAACTAATCTAGTTTAAAATTATTAAAGTTACATGGTACTGAAAAAAAATAAAATCATTTTTCTTTTTCCGATTGTTTGTATCTTTTTCCACAGTTATGCATACTTGTTGCTGTAGTACACAAAACAATACCATCAAAGATGTTTCGTAAGTAAGTAGGACGCTATTTGTTTGTGAATTATCCGAATCAATAATAGATTGGCACGATAACATTCGTAGATTTATCATTGATTCGGGTAATTCACTATAAAATTTTAATTGTAAAATGTTGTTGAGTCAAAAATAGACTTCCGGTAGCACTAACAATGAGAGAAAATGCATACAATCTATATACAGTTGGCAGAAACATTAAAACGCATTAATTGTAAGTTTTAAAATCTTCAGTACTTTACTGAACTTTTACTCATATAAGCTGCAACTCATTCGGAAGCTGGCAAACAAAGATTTTAATTACAGAGATAAAAAAGCTGTGAATTTTGTAATAGATTTTATCAATTACAAAAGTCAAAAGTTCTTTTAATTTTTTATTCCTGATCTATTATAGGGTTCTCCATCTGCAAGAATGGCATATGTTAAGTACAGATATGTACATGTATAAATAGCAAGCAGTTTCCATTTATTTAATATTTAATAAAGTGGATTGTAACAGGCAGCTATTTTTCGTTGGGCGGCTGTAGGTCGGGAGTCGTAAATAAATGACAAAACAAATTAAAAACGCCACCAATTTTTTAACAAAGCAAAAAAAAGCACCGTAATGAAATTAGCAACACCACGAAATATAAATTAAAAAAAATATTTAAAGTTGTTAAATTTTGAATATCTAATTTTTTATTATAACATTCAAAATTAGTAATCTAGAAGATTAATAAATTGCAATGTATAAGGAACAGGTAAAGATTTAGATTTAATGCTATGCATAACAAATAAATAACGACAAAGACTAAGTAAAGCGGCCTTATTTTTCGCAAGAGTTTAAATTGGATTAATTGTTTAGTTCTCTTTTCTCTGCTTGTAAACATTAAAATTGTTTGTGTTTTTTACTTTCGAATAATTTCGTTTAATTGGAGGAATATAAACGGGTTTTTTAGGCCAACGAAAAGGTAATTACCATTCCTTTTTGGTATTTATGTTTGCTACACAGCTTTCGTTATATCTGTTTAAAAATATTGTTCAGCAATTTCTTTGTCATATGGAAAATATACACCCGAAAAATACATGTTAAAAACTAGATTTCCGGTAGAAATAATCTTTTATAAAAACAGAAAAATAAAGTGAATGTAAACGACAAATCGAAGTAAACACGTTAACAAACACAATTTAAATTTACTACACATTGACAAACGTGTATTTTGTAACGTAAATTTTATTTGCCCACTTGTTCAGTTTATTTTGTTATCTACAGCCACTTTATTTTATTTTATTTCATCTGTCAAAGTGACAGGAGGACGTTTAAAATTACTTGGATCTTCGAAAAATGAAACGAAGTATAAATTGGATGAGTATCAAGTGCATAAACTAAACTTTTGGCCAACATTACAATGTGAAAATCTGGACGTCATAACTGATTGGAGGTTAAAGGAAGAGCATCTTACGATGATTTAGCCTTTTTGGCATATATGAGTATGATATGTATATACATAGGTATAATTTGTATAATGCCAATAAATTGATATTATTATTATTATTATTATTATTATTATTATTTGCTTCTATTAATACGCATTTAATCACTTCTAGTAAAATTTTTAGTGTATTGCACAAGAAAAGCATTTAATTTAGGAGTTAGGCAAAGTTCAGATTTCGATGAAACTCTAGAGACTAAAAGAGCATCATGTAAAAAAAAAACGCAATTTCTTTTAGCTGCCCGTTTATTCGATTTCTGGGTACAACTCCCCTTCCTACATATGTATACACGATTTTTAATTTTTTGTAAATATTTGGGAAATTGTAACAGATCCTTTTTTCTTGGTTAAAATATATGATTTCAAGCAATTACAAGCCTAGCAACGGACAAACAGGCAAATTAAAATTTCTAATGGAGGAAAAGGACCGAGAAATATCATAACGGAAACTACTTAAGGGGAGGTTTACATGTATTTGACTGGAAAAATCGATTTTTGGTTTTTTGCATTTTTTGAAAGCTCCAAATACATAACATACAGGTTAAAGCGGTTTCGTAATATTCGCATTGTTTAAGCCGCTGCGGCTTATTAAAAGAGCGGGTGTACCGAACACAAACGGAGCAAATTAGATGTACTATATTCGACTCGGGGCTGCTCGGGTCGAAATATCATACTTATTGTTTGTTAGTGTATGTATAGTTGTCTTTAATGATTAGAAATGCCACTGCAGTCGGGATCACAAATAAACGACAGAGTAGCTATTTATATTACAATAATATGAAGCAATTAGATCCGAAATAAAACGCACATTTGAAGAAACTGATCTAACAATATTTCTTTTACTTAAAACACACTTTCCCACGCTTTAGAAAACTACTTACCATAAAATGTATCAATTTATTACAGATGCACTTACTTACACTAAATTTCTTATAAAAGCTGGCTAGAATATGATGGCAAAGGTAACCGCACTAATACGGATCATCAGAGTAGCACAGGAAAAATGGAAGTCGATGCGATGCCTTAAAAGAAATTTTCGCACGATTTCGGATAGGCGACTAAGACAAGATAACTTTTTAAGCAATTTGTGATTTTTAGCCGTACGAAGATGTTACTGTTCAAGAAAAAAGAGAATGCGTTGGAGATGAACAAAAAAGAATGAGTGGCCTTTGAAGAAAGGGCGCTGGTAACTGACTGACAAAGTTATTGATAATTTAACAATAGTGTACTGTGGACTAGCAATTAGACAACATCCAGATTCTGCATAAAAAATGAAGGCAGCTATTTGGGCTACATTTCATTATAAATGTTCAACCGACGCGGATCCACGACACATTTATTGTCCAAAACGTGTAGACAGCCTGTGTAAGTGGCGCGTTGCAGAAGCCAAGGTTGAGCTTGCTTCATTCATACATGACCCTCTTTTGCAAAAAAAAAAAAAAATCAAGATGCTATTAGGCCGATTTATGAAGTTTTTTCTAGAGTGATTTCTTGCAAAGATGCATTGGAATAAATTGTCAAAACTGAAACGACTCGTTTAGTTCATGTGTGTAGAAACTAGCTCCAAAAGATTTACACTGCGACCCATAAACAATTCAACTTGCTACCTACATTGCCGCAAATTTATTCAATGAAGGTTACTTTTCTGTATTACAAATAATGAATGCGGTGGAAATTGCAGTAGGACTTGATGCCAAAAATTTCGTCATCAATTCTGATCGTTAGCGCATACAACGAGCAGAGCAGAGTATGTCCAGCGCTGCAAAACTTGCTGTGCTGTCTAAAGGGAAGCAACAAATTTTGCAAATGCAGAAGTATGAAGAAGAAGAAGGATTAATGTATGGTGCTGGAATAGCTGACTAAGTGTATGTTGAACTATTTGTAAAATTTTTTGCTGAGAAACTTTGAACCCGTTTTTCTCGAAACATGATTTTTCATATCTGCGTAAGTTCTAGTCCTTCAAGTGTTCAATATATCAACTTAATTCTTTTGGTTTCTTAATGTAAACAGTTTTTATTGGAGGTTATACCTATAATATACTAAAAATTCCAATATTCCACATTTTTATATCCACATACACACAAAAAAGAAATAGAAAATAATCAAATCAAAGTCCAGGTATCTGCCACATTGTTTGCTTTCGACTTATTTGGTTAAATTTAGGTATAACCTCCAACAAATTTAATATATTTCTAACTCTTCTTTTTATTTTCAATTTCGGATCACTTTTGCGTATGCTAGAGTTTACGCAGTTTGACCGTGTTTTCTGTACACATTGCTACCTAGATACAAATAGCGAACGTTATAGTGGTCTTGTCTTTAAAAAAAATATATTTTTTTAATGTTCAAATTTTAATATATTTATTAAGAAAAAGCCGTATTTCGTATATCTTTTCCTTTGTCTGAAAAAAAAAGCTCAAAGTTTTTGGACTTTTCCGATATATATATGTAAACCTCCCCTTAAATATTTAAAAATTTTAAAACAGCCTAAGAATTAAACGAGGTACCTAATTTATAGCCAAATGGTTTTGGATTGACAAAAATTAAAGGTTATAGGATATACCGCGAATTATTATATGCTTTTTAATCTCCCCTAAGATGAAACACGCTGCGCATTCAACGCTAGTGTTTGCACCATTCAACGTTTCATATAGCTTTTGATAACACACATGCATAAGGCAACCGCCACCAAATTGAACTCAGGCTTCAAAAGAAACGAAACCGCGGTTTAGAATTCCACTTTGTGGTAATTTCCGCAACACCTCCAAGTAATTTCAAAAACGGCTTTGCGTTGGCGGTTTTAATAATTTGCAGTAGGAATACTCAGATAATGGTGTCTATTCTTTGAGTTTATGTAGTGCACTGCGGCAATAGTTATCGTAACATAAAGGTCGCAAGCGAAATAGCTTTGCTTTATATTCTTCATTCTTTTGTTAAAGGTATATTTTTGCAAATAACGGTTTTAATATTTTTGTTAGACTAGCGAGAATATAAAGTATAGGTGTACGCAATTCCTACTTATTTTTGTGAACAAATTAAACCTTTAACAGTATATAATGAAAAATTTTAAGTGAATGCATGTCTGAAATATCAAAGCTAGGAAATCGTTTCAGTAAGAGTAAGATGCAATTTTAATTAAAAAAAAAGTATATTCTAGAGTACATGCTAGCGCAGGTATTTGCAAGTAATTTCATTTAAATGTAGCATGTATACCATGTGACTTTACGGAGGAGGGAAATTTAATTTTGTATACGGTATATGTAGATATACCTACGTACCTAGATATATCAACGAGAAATTCTAGCAGAATATAGTCCCTCATTTTGCATGTTACTTCCTTAGTTGCTAAAATTCCACAAGTTCTCACTTGAGAGTAATGAGGGCTAGTCGCATATGCTTGTGCCGTTGCATTCAAAGCGCTTTCGTTTAATAGTAAAATCATACGTATTTCTGTAATTACTTAGTAAAGTACATAGTTTCTTCAGAGTTTATTTTTACTTATGTACACACATATAAAGTGTATGGATATAAGAGGGCATATACTGTGAGAACGTCTGTATTAGTAAACAAGGAATGAGTTCGAACAGAAGAAAGTATAGGCCATGAAGCTTAAACGTGAAAATATTGGAATTTCTACATTTTTTAATATTAAATCTATGTATTTCATAAACTAATAGTGGTAAACTATTTTGGTCAAATTATTTTCTCTGTTTATATTGCTATGCAATTTTAAAATATTTGCTCTAAATCAACAATATTTGCACTTAACAAAAATACTCCAAACTGTGGTACTGGTAATGCTGTAAACTTAACCTAAACCCCTCACCACAAACTGCACTAAACTGGACGTACGTTTCGATAGCAAAGCTATCATCATCAGCAGAAACACTGAACTACATAACTACACTAAAACTACCCTAATTTATACCTAAAAAAGGTCATGGTACAATGATCACGGTCATAGGTGACTGCCGTCATGCTTAACTAGTCACTAATCCTAACTCCGTCTAATCTACTACTTAATAAACCGTAAAAACAAGAATTTAATGGTCCTAAATCTGAATTCATTAAAATATGTTTGTCCATACCCTGATAACAATTCAATTGCACATAGTTGTTTATGTTTTTAAATAACTTTATATTGTCAACTTTATGGTTTTCTTCAAGCATATGTAGGGCTACACTAGATTTGTCAAACCTTCTAAATTTAAGATGAGCCAAATGCTCCTTGTAACGTGTTTTAATTGATCTTGTAGTTTGCCCAATATATACATGATCACAATCTTTACATCATCTATTACACTGTTGAAAATTTTAATACTTTTTTGACAAATTTAATAGTCAGGATAGGTCCACACTCTTTTCGTGTTATTTTGTCGAGAACTATAGAAGTTTAAATTTGACGAGCAAAGATAGTCAAGTATTGTCTATTGCTAAGGGGTTATTTTGTCCAACTGACACGTGGAATTATAAAATACTTCTAGTCACATTTTATTTGATCTAGACTAGACAAATTTACTAGCTGTTTAACTAAATGAATGCGATCTATTGGGTGTTTTAACACCATTTTCTAAACACAACGTCTTTTTAATATGCAACTCCTATTTCTTAGTGCTATAATATTCTCTCTTTAAGACGTTTTCTCAATTATAAATATGCAAAACCACTCATTCACAAGTTTTGGTTTCAACTAAATGTACCAATTTTAAAATGATTTTTTGAGAACCATTATAAAATTAAGTGAATGTTTATGCTATTTGATTCAAGTCTAAACTAATTGCGTAAATACATGTTCCCAATACATCTTTAAGATGTTGAATTTTTTTATGCCCACTGGAACTAACGTTTAATAACACGAGGTTACACTTTGCAAGTCAGTCACATTTGGTGGTTTGTTTGGATATGTTAATACGGAGAATCAAACACGAAAACAGATACACCTGCAATGCGGGTGGTGCGTATAATGCAATACTGTATTAGAATAGGTGGGGTTTCTATATTTCTATCCGAAGGAAAAATTCTGATTGGTTGGCGCTTCTGAATGTCTAGAAAAATAGTCAATCCTCATATCTGAACAAAGAATTCACACGAAATTCTAGTCATTTCTGTTCTATTAAATACGCGTAGTCAACTCGTCTGGCAAAGTTTGGAAAAATCAACACTAAAATATTTGACTAGCGCAAAATTAACGCCAACACCGTAATATTTTCAACAGTGTATTTGAAGTAGTAACTATGTCAAGATTGAATTTAGAGAAAATTTTTTGTAGACCTTTCGTGTAACTTGGATAAAATAGTAATTTAACATATTTCTTGTCACTAGTTTCTAAAGTACTCACATTTTTAATTCTTATTTTGTTTTTATATTTTTTAATGGTATTATATACAACGTCTTCGGAGAACCCATTAAATGCAGCGATTTTAATAATTTCTTTAAGTTCTTTATTATACCGTTCTGTAGAGGAAAATTAAGTAAGCGATGTACCAAAAAGTTAATATCTGCTAGTTTATTTTTCCATGAATGGTTTGAATCTTCTGAAATAAATCTGTTATTAGTAGTGGGCTTTCTATATATATCGGAAATTATACAGCGTTTAAAATCAAATATGGGTTCTGGACGTACGTCATGGCGGTCAGACTCTTGATCACTTTTGTATCTGTGGTATGATGGACAAAAACGCAACAGCAAATTACTACAACAGAACTTAGCATGACACAGAGACTTGCGCGTTTAGGAATAATAGATGTAATCAGGATTACTCTTGCAGCAGTAATGTAATGTCTCCTAGACTACCCTCCTCTCTAAGAATAGCGCATATTACAAAAAGTACCACCTTGTAGATATGCAAAACAAGGATGCAATTATATTGTCCATCATACGATGGGAGACAGATTCGGAGACTTGATCTAGTTTTCAAAACTGCTCGAAAAATGGCAATGGGAGTATAAAGAATAGCAAAGTGAGCTGAGCAACACAATCACAACCCTTCCTCTAGGAAAATATGCAAGGACTTTTGAAGCAGCGGGATGCGCAATAGAAATTATTTATATAAGTAAGCGAACCTATATAGCAACAGACAACAGCTACCAAGACTGCCTATTATTCCACCGCACTAGTTTTTTTTTTTTTTAAATGTGTCTATAATACTTTTCGCAAGTTTTGGGTAAGTTGTAGGTAAGCCTACAGATGCATTCATATACGTTAATTCGAAATACTCTCAATAGGTATCTCAGAAAGTGAAAAATCTGTGCAATGCAGAGTATGAATGAGTAAAGTTTTCATGTGAAATATGACTTTTGCCACTATACTCGTTTTATATATTAAACTGGTCCACATAATTATAACAATGGCCGCGCTCAGAATATCCCTCACGTAGTATCTGTTGTCGTAATAATAATAATAGTTTATTTATCCAGTAGACCCGAAGGTATAGGATAGGTACTTACAAAGAAAAGTACGGAAAAGGAAAACAAACAAATTTAACTAAAAATTGTGATTAAATGTAAGTACATACAAAGAAGTGATAGAAATGTTATATGTATATGATGTATGGTTAGATCATGATACCCAAAATTAAAAAAAATCATCTAAATCGTAAAAAACATTACTTTCCAAACATTTTTTAGTCTCTTTTTTAAACAATTTTATATTTGAAATATTTCTCAAATACAAAGATAAAGCATTATAAAATTTAATTCCCATATAAAATGGAGATCGCTCATAAGTCGTTAACGAATGAGAAGGACTACATAAAATATTTCTATACCGTGTGTAATATGAATGTATATAGACTTTTGCATACGTAAAATCCTCCCCGTAAAAGATGAAGCACCCCAGAAAATAATAGCATATGTTATTCTGGATTGAAAATTACTGTAATAATAAACAAGAACTGTTTTAGTGCTAGCTATATTGCTTAATCTATATGATGCATAGCCGGCAGTACGGCTGAGAAGGAAGGGTGCATTATTGCCAATCTTGAAAGTTGGTTGTTGGTTGGGTGACCATTCGAACACCACTTCTCAGTGGATCGGTGTGTTTCGGCACCCTAAGCCAAGAAGGGCCTTCAAGGCCTGTAGTGCTGAGGTATATAATGCATAACATGTAGAAAACAATTTAATTGATAAATTTGTAATATGTGGTTCCCAATTTAAACCATTATCAAGGTACAATCCTAGGAATTTCGTACTTGGAACTTGTTTAATCGAATTCGATTTTTACACGCAGCAGATAACTTTCACTGATTTTTGCTACAGATGGCGTAAAATTAATGAAAACAGTCTTGTCGATATTTAAATGCAGCTTATTATTCTCGAACCAAGTTGAAAACTAGTTCAACATAGTTTGTGCCCCTTCAATCACATTTTCTCCTAGATTTATTATGTGCTAAATAACTTGTATCGTCTGCATACATTACAATAATGCTATGTAAAGATAAATTGGGAAGATCGTTTACAAAAACAGTAAACAACAGAGGACCTATAACCGAACCCTGCGGAACATCTCTTTTAAAATTTAGGGGATTCGATATTGTACCTTTTACTTCTAGTATTTGTAGGCGATTATCAAGATATGATTGAATCCATCGCAACATTGGGCCTCTTATTCCATATGCAGAAAGCTTTTCTAACAATATATTGTGATCTACTAAATCGAAAGCTTTGCTTAAATTAATGAAAATTCCAATACATTCTTATTCATTATTGAGTATATCCTAAAGCTGATTTATAAATTGTAAAATCGCAGTTTGTGTAGATCGACCAGCAAGAAATCCATGTTGCGAGGTACTAAGAATATTATGGTATTCAAAAAAAGAAGTTAACCTTTCGCAACAATTTTTTTCCATAATTTAGAAATCGGTGAAATAAGTGAAATTGGTCTATAATTCTGAAGGGTTTTCTTGTCGTCTTTTTTATGCAACGGTAATATCCTAGAAATTTTCAAACATTTAGGAAAGATTCCATCAATAAGTGATCTATTAGACAATGCTGTTAGAGGTGTTATCAGAAATGTTATATACCTTCTTAAAATATTATTAGTGATGTTAGCGATACTGTGTGAATTTGTAGATTTCAATTGCATAATGGTGGACGCTACGTCCGATTCACGAATACTGAAAACGTTAATGCATAAATGCCAATTGCGTAATTTGAGGGAAATAGAAAGTCATTTTTATAAGATTGGAATAAGAATAGAGACAAGAACCTTTCAAACGTTATGCTTACACATAATTATCGCTTATTATACATTTTCTTTTGTCAAATTACACAATTAGCATTTGTTCATTGATACTCTTATCATTGTTATTATAGTCATATGGATCACGGTGACATTTGAAGGGATGATGAAGGCAAAATGATCATTTATAGGAGTAAAACGTAGGGGTTCCTCTGGAAAACAACATAGAGATTTACAAAACCTGAATAAACATTTAAAAGTATGTGAGTTTAATTAAAATCGATGAACCACTTCGAAATATGCTCCTCTGCAGAGTAAATATACTGAACAATGGTTCCTAACAGAACGTTGTTGCTATAATACTAATCCAAAAAAAAAATAATTCATAGATAACACTTAATATGTATACCTATACATATAAAACTATCTAGTATCCATTAAAGGGTTTAAATTTTATGTTTTATAAAATTCGTATAAAAAGATTCTATTGAATATAAATTCAAAGAATTCTGAAAGATACCGCTGATGCGACGCAATTAAAATAAATTCATGCCTGATGCTTATTGAATCTGAATTCTGAAATAATCACGTTTCAGTTATTCTCCAAGGAATGCTACGTGACGTCAGACACAGTAGGAAAAGTGATCGCGAATCTTTTGTTCTGTAATGTGAAAAATCGGATCGAGACTTCTAACATTACACGTTGGAGTTGTCTAGTGTGCTCTTTATTGTTTCATACTGACTCATACATTTTCAGAGTGGATTTAAGATCCTGTGTCAAAATATAATAATAAATCTATTTGTTTTAGCACTAGTGTCATTTAACGAAGCACATGCTGACACAAGGTGACATTTTGTTATAATAATTGCAAGGTAATAATTTTACGAAAAGAAGATTATGAGAAATCTCGGTAGTTCTGCAAGAATGCTATTCTATAACCATAATGGTTTCCTTTCGTGTTATGAATAGAAACGCAGTAAATTCGAAAATATGTGCTTCTATTTTTAAATCTATTGTTGGATCAAAACAAATCAAATTGTTCGTTGGATATGAAACAATATCCTTGGCGATAGCGTGCAGTGCGTGATAAAAATTGTAAAGATACTATCGGTGTGGGAAATGATATTATATTATTCCCATTACTCGGGATTATTTACTATATGTAGTGTAATTGAAAGATGTTGATTGAAGATAAAAAAATACATATTACGGTTCAAAATATCTGAAAGGAAATACTTTTAGTAAAAGTAACATTTCCAATAAATTTCATAATAGAAAATCTGCCTCTCTAAATTATCCAAACACGAAACAAGATGATAACTATAACTTCATAAGTTGTAAGCTACATTATGAGGAAAAAAGTGTGTTTGCAAGACGAATATCTCTGACACTTTAAGAAACTTCAATATAATTTTAATTTATGGTACACCATGAAATGTCTCTTGTGATGAGTGCTGCGTTCATTTGAAGTTTGAATCCATAGGACGTTTAAATCTGCGTTTTATTTTCATTTTTTTTTTTAATTTGTTTGATTCACACCAAGTCTTCGCAGTTGTTAGTGTGTTGTCTCTAATGTGGTTAATTTTACAGGAATTGTTGCACCTCACCACAAAGGAGGTATCGTTAGTATATAAATATACCTTACTATGGATAACATTGTCTGAAAGATCGTTCATATATATTATAAAAAGTATAGCCCCTAAAATGGAACCTTGTGGAACATTGAGATATTGAATCGGTGTTAGATGTACAATTCTTCCAGCTTACGACTTGCGTTCTGTCCTGAAGGTAAGATTTTAATAGTTTATGTGCCATACCCCTTATTTCATTATTGCAGCTTTGCTAAACCTTTTGTTGTTTATTTTTTATACTAAAAAGTTGCAATTCATAGTGTTTCGTGTTGGCAACTTTGTTTCGGTATGTTTTCTTTCCTTCAATGTAGCGTTCCAATATCTTGAATTTCTTTTGCTTTAATGTAATATACAGAGCATCCAATTATTCTAGCATCCTGAACTCCTGAGCTTTCTAACTTCTTAACTCTTTGTGTGATTCTTTTCCTTTATGCTTTAGGGAAACATTCAGTTTCATTCAGTGGCGGCTGCTACTAAAGGGCACAAAGGCACGTGCCCACACAATCACCAAGCTAAACACAGAAAAAAATTCGCATTTAATTCAGCGCATTATTTTATTAGTTTTACGTATTTTTATACCGATGGTATCAAAGTTTTCTTCCGCACCACAGACACTAGTGCATATGCGAACGCTCAAAACTATGTTACGGGGCACTATTTCCGATGAACCTGTTTCAAGTATAAATCGGACGGCGTTCGAGTTTCGAAGTTAATTGTGTGCAAAATCGTTAATCATTTGAGGAAAAACTTTTAATTAATTATTAATCTTCAAATAAACTACATTTCCACAAGTAAAACCCGAACTTACAATAGACTATTTAATAAAAATATATATGAAAAATATGAGTGCATGTGCAGATGTTCACTAACAAATAAACTATTTTGTTTTATCTGCTTAATTTCTAAGAAAGAGGTTAGTGCGTGAAATAAACAAGGGTTAAAGGATTTAAAGCATATTTTAGTGTTTTAGGCAAAGTGGATATGCGTAAACAGTTGGACAGTGCTTATTTGCGACATAGAATAAGTACAACGAAGAACATATTGAAAAAAATCGTCATATTTTGCGTCGGTTAATTATGTGCATAAAAAACTTGTGAAATCTTTTCCTATATTGGACAGTGTAAAATTGAAAAGTGGACTTTTAGTAATTTATGAGCGTGATGATATGGGTGACGTAGATGTAGGTGGTGTTTTACCACTTTTAGTGTTCATAACAGACAACCTAAAAAAGGTTTTGATGGAAACATACAAACTGTTGGATATTATTTGTACAACGCCCATGTCGGCAGCAGAATGTGGACGATGTTTTTCCACCCTCAAACGCATTAGAACTTTTCTGTGAAGCACAATGCCAGAAGATCGACTGAACGCATTTTTACCACAAAGTGATAGACGTATTTTCCAGCATGAAAAATAAGAGAATGGATTTTATGTACAAAAAACAGGCAAATTTTTATTTTGTGCCCACCCTCTTTCATACCTCACGAGCCGCCATTGGTTTCAATAATGTTACGGAATGCTGTGAAATTCTTTTGTATACCCTGGTGGATTCCAAATTATTTCACAATCAATTATTTATGGCACCGGCACTGTTTTCAAACAACTTTTTTTACTGAATTAGAGAATTTTATAGGTGCATAAAACTGACAAAATTATCTGAAGAGAAGGTTACAAAAACTTTAAAAAGATAAAGAGATCAAAGAGTAATGACCCAATATATATTTGTGTAGATAAAATGAGATAATTTTAAATTGTTTTTTCAAATTATTTCGTTGAGAAAACTAGGTAGCACTAGCAGAGAAAACGAAATCCATACACGGAGATGGGAAAATGTAGGAATGAAAGATGGTAGAATTATAAATATAAATTCGTGGAGATATTTTTTTAGCACATATACTATTTTTTTCGTAAATCCATTGGCCAGTTAGTAGCATTGACAATCCTTTGTAAGGAGAAAAATTGCGAATACTAATAGCATTAATAGATTCGTTGTTATGGAGAATACAATGTAGATTTAGTTCCAAACTCATATTTTCTGAATTTACTCAATTCAGTACCAACCCTTTTCTGCCTATAAACATATTCCAGTCAATAAAATTTAGAAATAGATGTTTATGCAGCTGAACCCGTCAGCTCGAATATGAATAGTGTTTATTTAATTTATTTATTTAAGTATCAGAAATAAAATAAACTTCTACTTATTGAGCAGGATATTTCATTTGAAAGGTGTTAATTTGTTAACACTGCGTTAGCTTTCACGGCCGGTGTAACTATAACTAACAGTTTCTTGCGGGTTTCGCCGTGAGCGAAAGTTTTGACACACGGCGAAACCCGCAAGAAGCTGTTAGTTATGTGTTAATTTGTTTTTACCAATTCATGTAATAAAGAAATTACAGTTTTTAAATAAGATAATATTAAGTACCGGATGAATTAAATATTTGTATTTAATATGCTGGCGGTTATTACTTCATTTTATAGGTTGTCCTTTCAGATATTTTTTTAAATACCAAGTTTTATTATCATAAAATGCTTCGCCATATTAATACTAATGAATATAAGGTAAACAAATAGCATAGTTTGGCAAACAGAAGTATTGATTTTTTTCATTCAAAATAAGTAAATATCTCTTGTCGCTGTGTGCAATAGTGGCGGTAAACATTTGTTTTTACATAATTGCATTCAAATTTAGAGATATTACATGCCTAACTTTCAGCTCGCTATGTGAATGTGTTTAATAAATAGTTTTTAAATGCTCCTACATTTCTATATAGGCAAATATTTATTTTCAAATTAAAACAGAAGCAAATTCCTAGGATAATTGGATAATAGTTTATTAGCGGGGCTTATTGTTATTATGAAATTAATAAATGAATCATCATTACTAATGTTAAATCTTCCAATTCTCATGTAGCACAAATCACTACTTAAGAAGACACATTTTTTTTTAATTAATAGACAAAATTTTAATAAAAAGAAACAGGCAACGAAATATACAACTTTACCCTTAATTAAAACTGTTAAATATCATTGAAAAATTTTTAACACCAACTTATGTTCAATACGAAGACGATTTCTTTATACAAATGGTTTGGCATCACTAATATCAAATTTCATTACATAGCTTCTACCTACGGACCTCAAGAAAACTGTTATATCCAATTTAAATTGCAAGCTTGATTTTTATAAAAGATATGTCTATGATTGTTTACCCACTTTCCTTCACAAGGTATAAATCATACTTTATCAGATAAAATTCTGCCCTTTGGAATTTAAAAGTATTCTCGTTAATTTGATTAGCTTCATAGACATCTTAAATTTTCTAATGTTTAATAACAAATTTTTAGCTCGAGGAAGATTGTAATAGCTGTCAAAACGTTGCTGCCGTGAATAATTGATTACGAACTAAATTAGAATTTTTCAAATTACACACTTCTTTGCTCTTGCTTTTCTAAATAAAGAGTCTACTTTCCCACTACTTCCCTAAAATATTACTTCACGCAGTTCACACAGAGAAAACTGTCTAATGTAAGTTATAGAGACGGAAAACACTTCAAATATATTGTTGATTATAATTTTAAACTTTAGTTTTCTTCAATTCCGTTGATATCCTTTCGTAATGATGTGGCATTATCGTATTTTCTCTTCAAAAACTTATTTTCGTCTCTAAAATTCGTAACTTTTCTATACATTTCAACGCAGCCAGTCTCTATACAGTATATACTACACGGTAGTCGTAAGTATATATATATCGCATTTTTTGTAATGCGATAGTACCAGCGTTCTAATAGTTAATAAATACGAATATAAAGGCTCCGTTGAAGCATATATGGCCACTTTGGCTCTACTCCAAAGTCATTTTCCTGTATCTGGCGTACGTAAATTTATACCCATTGAATCACCTGCTGGTAATTTTTGTAATGAAGCTAATAACAATTAGGCCAGCTATAAAAAGTTAATTAACTAATTTAATGTTGATGTAATATTGAAGACGTATCTTATCCAAATTTATGGACATTAGCTAATTGTGAGTGCTGTTCTTTGCAAAGCAAAAATAAATACCTAAAGATATTCCTCAAATGAGTAAAACGTCAGTGGCGGAGCGTTTTTCTTTTATTTACAAAGGTAAATTACCTTAAACGGGGTAATTTGTATTGAGATAGGCTAATCCCAGCAAGTGGATCTGTTCTAAGGAAAGAAAATCAAATTAATTACCTGACTGCTTGATAAATTTATCCATTTTATACTAAACCAAATAAATTAGATACAAAAATATTTCTCATTAATCTAACAATAGGATTTCTTTTCCATATGAAACGTAATTCATATCGCAATGTCAACAAAAATTACTTAGGGGTCGGTTAGCTGGAAATTTCAGCGATTTCTGTGATTGATGATCCAGTTTCAGATAGAAATGGTGCGTTTTGTAGGATATGCCAATGGGGTCTCGTTATTTTGTGTTTCTAAAATTACGCGTTATTAATCAAACTGTTACGTCCGCGCACTCGATTTGCGCCTGTAGTGAGTGACGATAACGATAGCAGTTTTGTCATTCTCGATAAATTGAGGCAAGTAAAAGTAATTTCGAGCTAATACAAACGTAGCTGCAGTAGCGATTCTCAAGCTAATAAAAGAGAACTTCTACAAAAATTTATTCGTGGACGGAAACGCAATATTAAGCCAACAATACTCTTTTATGATTTCTAGGACAACTATGAGCATATGAAACTGTTACGTACATACTTGACCAGCAGGTAATCGTTTTCTATTTCTACGCGTACTTGACGTAATAAATTAGCTTCGTAGTATACAAAAATACTGGGACTCTATTTCCGGCAGCCATTGCAAGTTCATATGATGGTCTCACAATTATTTCGTTGGAATTGGTAAACTTGAGTTATAACGTAACCTTTTAGTTTCATGGCATAGGATAGAATTTGTTTTTTTATCAAACAGTAGAAAAGTTTATCAATATAAATAA